>JAXIVJ010008342.1:0-47500 GCA_036785665.1 Chirona hameri
ATTGTCACGTACATACATGCAACTGAACTGGCGTACTGATGTGGTGGGGTGTTCGCTGATCGAGGACTGGCTCAGCTCTGACTGAGCCAGTGAGTCATTCCGACCACATTGACCTGTGGTCTTGCCACAGTCGGCAGAGTGCAGACTGGTCAGCTGGAGTCCGGTGTCGTTGGAGACGAGCGAACGCTCAAGCCGAAACCAGACAATGTGAACGATGAATTGACAGCAGTTTTGCACACAAGAGGCAGCGACAGGCAATGCTAGGCAAGAGCGACGCAAGTGGAAGGGGTCAGGGGCCCATGGTAGGGGAGGACCAGATAAGGGATGCGATAAACCACAGCAGGCTGGCAGACTGGGCGCTCTTACTAGTGCGGCGTGGGGTACACCGTCAACGCTGGAACTGGGCGCTCTTACTAGTGTATGGGGTACACCGTCAACGCTGGAACTGGGCACTCGTTCTGGTCTGCTTGGAAGTCAACACAGGTGCGACGCGAGTCTATCAGGCGGCAGACAGTGCTGGCAGTCGCGGACAAAATAAAACCATTGTTTAGCGGCACTGCTGAAGGCGTCAGACATCCTTACGGCCATCGATCACCGATAACCGATGCTTTCGCTGGCGCCGTTCAGGCAACTGCACTCGTCACCGTAGCTCAGTTGGGAGAGCGCCGGGCTTCTGACCTCACCCGGTAGTGGCAGCCCGGGTTCGAGTCGCTTCGGCGCTCGCTATTTGCCCCTGACTGGGATGGCCTGTGGCCGGTAGCAGTGGTCGCACTCAAGGTCAGGTGACGTCAGAGGGCGGGGCGGACCGTGTCCAGGTATGTCGGGCACGTAAAACTTTCGCTTTTAAAATTCTGCCGGACGCCAGGAATTGCTTGATCGGGTGGTGGGGTCAGGGCCTGCGCAACAAGCTATGCTTAGCGCGGGGCCTGACCTCGGAAATCCATCCATTCAAAAACATTCGGACTAAATAAAAAATAATCACATGAGCACCGCAAACGGTGATGCCCTGCCGCCGACAATCATACCAGGGAGGGGGGTTACCGGACATGAGAGAGAATTGTACCACATTACGGCTAATGTGATTACATGCTCCGCCTCCGAGAGTGGGATTTAACCGGCCACTATCCCCAGCGGCCGGCTGGCAATAGTTCAGCAAGTGTTCTAATTTGAATGGACACTCTCATTTCCGGTGGTCATTTCCGGTCAATTGTGGTACCGGAAGCACGGCTTGAGGTGTTTTTGCGGCTGTTCAGGAGCACGAGGTACCGCCCACTCCGGACACCTGGCCGCCAATCATATGCACGAGTGTCGAAACCGCTAATGGCGTACACTGTTAACACGAGTGCAGTGGTGTCTATGCCTTGGAGTGGTGTGGGGGAGTGTGCTCAGTGTTGACCAGAGTTCGTCATGGGCTGGGCCTGGGCTGGGCCTGGGCCGGGCCTCAACTTTAAGGCAATCACTAGACTCTGGATGGGCCTGGGCCTGACAATTTTGAAGTAATGCGCGCGTCGCACAAGCTCAGGTCAGAGCTCAAAAAATATATTTTAACCAGTAGTTCACTTACACAGCAACACACTGTTGCTGTGGCTGTGGATTTGTGTGTTTTTTTTTGTTAGCATAGTTGGTTCATTGTTTCACATTTATAGCATACAAGTAAATATGCTAGGATAATGATTGCACATTTTGTGAAAATAATTATATGCTTAATCTGAACGGGCCGGACTGGGCCTGGGCCTCAATATTATAAATTTGACCAGGCCTGGTCCTGGCCTGGGCGCTGGGCGGCCTGGGCGCGTTCATGGGACTGGGCCTGGCCGGGCTGGGGTTTGGTGGGCCCGTGACGAACACTGGCGTTGACTTATTTTGAAAGCGGAGTACGGCGACACGGTTTTAGCATTAGTTGTGCCATGGAACGATTGTTATTTCTACTGCAGTAGAAATAACAATCGTTCATGGATCGACGTGGGTCATCAAAGTATCGGAAAATGTTGCGTATATTTTGCGAATCAAACTCCTGTTGCGTCAGCACTGGCTCTTTGAGCTTTTCGCCGTTAATGTATGCAATTACAGTATAATTTCCGTGAAATATGGATGTGCAGCGCCCACCACCAGACAATGGTGTCCGCCTTTCTGTCCTACGGCGCCGAATAATGCCTCCCCGCCTATGTGATCTTAAGCTGATCCGGGATAAGATAAAAGATGGGGCATGAGATTGGCAGCCGTGAGCGAATCATACCACCCGTCACCGTCACAGTGATGTGACGTCACAGCCAGCCAGCCAGTCCTGATAATATCAACGTCACGGTGATGTATCGGAGCTGATCATATCACCGTCACAGTGATGTGACGTCACAGCCAGCCAGCCCTGACCATATCACATTCACAGTGTTGTGACGTCACATTCAGCCAGCCTTGATCATATCACCGTCACAGTGAGGTGACGTCACATTGATGTGACGTCACAACCAGCCAGTATTGATCATATCACCGTCACAGTGATGTGTCTGAGCTAGCTGATCATATCACCGTCACATTGATGTATCGTAGCTGATCATATCATCGTCACAGTGATGTGACGTCATATCCAGCCAGCCCTGATCATATCACATTCACAGTGATGTGACGTCACATCCAGCCAGCCTTGATCATATCACTATCACAGTGATGTGACGTCATATCCAGCCAGCCCTGATCATATCACATTCACAGTGATGTGACGTCACATCCAGCCAGCATTGATCATATCACCGTCACATTGATGTGACGTCATATCCAGCCAGCCCTGATCATATCACATTCACAGTGATGTGACGTCACATCCAGCCAGTCTTTATCATATCACCGTCACAGTGATGTGACGTCATATCCAGCCAGCCCTGATCATATCACATTCACAGTTATGTGACGTCACATCCAGCCAGCCTTGATCATATCACCATCACAGTGATGTGACGTCATATCCAGCCAGCCCTGATCATATCACCGTCACAGTGATGTGGATGTCAGCCAGCCCGCCAGTGTCGATTCTGGTATTGATTTACGCTCCATTGACTATGTGCTGCACTGGTGCAAGCAGCGGTATAACTAGCACTGTGTAGGTGAGCACCTATGACGGCCTAGCAGCAAATCATGCCCAAAGGTCAAGCCCTCGGTGCTTTGCCCTTTGGCAGTTGCCTACGTGTGGTTTGTTGGTTCCCTGCCCGAATGCTATGAACAGAGGTTGTTTGGTTTCAGACCGTAGTGTCATACAACTTGTGCAGGGTTACGTAATCGCTGGCATTGCTTCTGAAGCAGGAGTTACCCAGATGACTCACATATGACCCACGCGCCATGAAATCAGACGTCGGGAGATACGCTGTTGCTAAATATGCAAATTATCGCTGCTTTATGGTGGGAGGGACGTGCACTTATCCCATCATACGGAGAGATGGAGCTAACACTCGAGTCATGCAGACGGTTCACCCGACCCCACTGAATATCATTACCGCGGGACCCCACTGAATATCATTATATCAGCGGCCTCCTGGGAGCGGGCGTGTTGGGCAGGAGCCAACTCCTACCAACAGGAGTCAACGTTTACCTACAGGAGCCAGCTCCTACCAACAGGAGTCAACGTTTGCCTACGGGAGCCGACTCCTACCAACAGGAGTCAACGTTTACCGACGGGGCCGACTCCTACCAACAGGAGTCAACGTTTACCTACGGGAGCCGACTCCTACCAACAGGAGTCAACGTTTACCGACGGGGGCCGACTCCTACCAACAGGAGTCAACGTTTACCTACGGGGGCCGACTCCTACCAACAGGAGTCAACGTTTACCTACGGGGCCGACTCCTACCAACAGGAGTCAACGTTTGCCTACGGGAGCCGACTCCTACCAACAGGAGTCAACGTTTACCGACGGGAGCCAGCTCCTACCAACAGGAGTCAACGTTTACCTACAGGAGCCGACTCCTACCAACAGGAGTCAACGTTTACCTACGGTTGCTAGCTCCTACCAACAGGAGTCAACGTTTGCCTACGGGAGGACAGGAGCCGGCTCCTGCTGACAGAAGCCGGCTCCTGTCGAACGGGACGCGTCGTCGCATAGTTAACAGCTCTGCTCAGTCCTCGCACCCGGCGCACGTCCCGCAGACAGGGCCTACGCGCGGGGAGAGGTGACCGACACCACCTCTCCATCAGCTCCCACTGTGCAGACACCGGTCCTGTCCGGTCCTGTCCTGGACACCGGTCCTGTCCGGTCCTGTCCTGGACACCGGTCCTGTCCGGTCCTGTCCTGGACACCGGTCCTGTCCGGTCCTGTCCTGGACACCGGTCCGGTCCGGCCCTGTCCTGGACACCGGTCCTGTCCGGTCCTGTCCTGGACACCGGTCCTGTCCAGTCCTGTCCTGGACACCGGTCCTGTCCGGTCCTGTCCTGGACACCGGTCCTGTCCGGTCCTGTCCTGGACACCGGTCCTGTCCGGCCCTGTCCTGGACACCGGTCCTGTCCAGTCCTGTCCTGGACACCGGTCCTGTCCGGTCCTGTCCTGGACACCGGTCCTGTCCGGCCCTGTCCTGGACACCGGTCCTGTCCAGTCCTGTCCTGGACACCGGTCCTGTCCGGTCCTGTCCTGGACACCGGTCCTGTCCGGTCCTGTCCTGGACACCGGTCCTGTCCGGTCCTGTCCTGGACACCGGTCCGGTCCGGCCCTGTCCTGGACACCGGTCCTGTCCGGTCCTGTCCTGGACACCGGTCCTGTCCAGTCCTGTCCTGGACACCGGTCCTGTCCGGTCCTGTCCTGGACACCGGTCCTGTCCGGTCCTGTCCTGGACACCGGTCCTGTCCGGCCCTGTCCTGGACACCGGTCCTGTCCAGTCCTGTCCTGGACACCGGTCCTGTCCGGTCCTGTCCTGGACACCGGTCCTGTCCGGTCCTGTCCTGGACACCGGTCCTGTCCGGTCCTGTCCTGGACACCGGTCCTGTCCGGTCCTGTCCTGGACACCGGTCCTGTCCGGTCCTGTCCTGGACACCGGTCCTGTCCGGTCCTGTCCTGGACACCTGTCCGGTCCTGTCCTGGACACCGGTCCTGTCCGGTCCTGTCCTGGACACCGGTCCTGTCCGGTCCTGTCCTGGACACCGGTCCTGTCCGGTCCTGTCCTGGACACCGGTCCTGTCCGGTCCTGTCCTGGACACCGGTCCTGTCCGGTCCTGTCCTGGTCACCATCACCGGCCGACTGGCACTAGTAACTGCAGGACGCGTCAGGCGCCTGCTCAGAGTGCCCGCGTGGTGACCCGATGTTCAGCTTTGCAACTGTCCCCCCCCCCCCCCCCCGTGAGTGGTTGTCTTCCGATGGGAGGGAGGGGACGAGTTCGAACCTCCTCTGCCACTCACTGGCTTCGGAAGTGGGTAGCTCTCTCACTCTCTGCCATATCGGGAATGTGGTGATGCAAAAATGACAATATATCTGGAATCTGGGGCAAAATATTAGAAGCATAGTAACTATTGGGCTTTCTCTTCGGGCCTAAACGTAATGGAGTGGAGACCACCTCAGATTATCTGGTTCATGCGCCTGAAACCTTAAAAGAGTGTGCGGAGAACAGCCCATGGTTTCTGAGAAGCATACATGGTTTCAGCTGTACCGTTTCTGCCGAGAATGTTGACGTGTTCTGAGACCATTTTTAGCATTGAGAACCTGACATGGTTTCGAAACTTGTGGCTCGCTATCTGCAGAGAATGGCTAGTGGATTCGGATACCTCTCGAAGAACCATGCATGGTCTCCGTAGGTTTTCAGTGTATGGAGACATCCATCATGCAGAGGATTCTTCTTGCCGAACATCTTACGACATGCGATTTAGTTTACTAAAACATATGGGGAAGTGATTTAATGATAGTAGTTTTGTTTAGCGCCTTTGATGTGTTTTACCTTGTTGCGAAGCGCTATAACATATATCGGTAGGTTTCAGCGAGTGAGCGGCCGTGACTGGCGGGGCGCAGCCCTGTAATGAAGCTGAGCGTAATGGGGGCGTCGGAGGCCGGCATGGCGCCGCGCGGCACCACTCGCATCCTCCAGACCGGGACCGCCCTGCGGTAAAAAGGCGGCCAGCCGCGCCCCAGCCGGCGCCGTATTTCGGACACCCGGTGGCGGCGGCGGCGGCGGCGGCGGCGTAGATTCAGACGCAGTAATGGCCGGCCCTCTAATGGCGGACCAGCCCGGCAGAGAGGCAGAGAGGAGGAGAGGCAGCTGTCGCGGCCCGTATTTTCCATTTCCTGCAGCAGGGTCCAGCGGAGACCGATGCCGCCGTCCGGGGTCAGTTTTCCGGAGCGCTGCAGTGAAAATGTGGCTGTGATTGGCAGGCGGTGCGGTCGGCGGCGTGGTTTGTATTGGACGGGGAATGGAAGTGTCGTGGTTGTAGCGCGTTCAAGCGAATGTTTGTGCTTTTCGTCCGCTCTCCCTTCCCGTTTAAATGCCCTCGCTCGGGCTGGTCCCATAAATTGTTGGGAAGTCGCACCTCTCAGCGCTGTATAGTCCGTCGTAGAATTTATTGGAAGGAGTTGTTAACTTGGATCCACTCAATATTCTAAAGAGAAAACAAAACATTTTCAGTTCACAGTATTTTGTTAACAGAAAATACAATCAAAATGAAATTACAGTGCGGATTGGCGCAAAAGCATCGAATGCTATTGTCGCAAAGTGGTACGTTCTTGTTACACTTATTGCAAAGTATAATTTTCTTAGAATCGTTGTTTTGTTTTGAAACGAATTACAGCGTTTTCGCAAAATATTCACTCTAAATCGCCTTCTGTGTTCTGGGATTGACATTTACTTGACATACAATATTTTTGGGCACCTCATCCGTGCTGAACTGCATGCCCTCAATATGGTGGATGTCCGTCCGCTGGAACTTTGAATAACTGAGCTGCACGTTATTAATCTCCCATATTCGGAGCTCAGCTCGTCTGGTATGACCTCTCATCAGCATTTCTGAAACGCCAATGGTATTCAATATGCAGACCGTACAGCTCAGGGGCCTGTCGGCGTCGGGCTGACACTTACTTTCCGAGGCGCACAATCTTCACAGCTTGTGGCGGTAACCTATAGGTGCACAAGGGAACCGTCAAAGTAGGATCTACGTCGTGTAGAACCA
Source organism: Chirona hameri (assembly GCA_036785665.1). NCBI lineage: Eukaryota > Metazoa > Arthropoda > Thecostraca > Balanomorpha > Balanidae > Chirona > Chirona hameri. Next base: position 7,130 of record JAXIVJ010008342.1, read on the forward strand.
AGCTCTACTTAGTTAAGGCATATGATCCCAACAATCCATTCTTTCTAAAGGCCAGTGTTTCACTTGCAGCACAAATACAAACGTACTGCATATCGATTTAGTTAATACACGGGACTGGTCTCGAGTTCAGTTCGTGAGTGCGGCCCATCGCTATATATGTCGAGTGATCACAGATCAGTATTGAATTAAATAAAGTAAACCACAGTCACAGGCATATATTATAGATTTAACCACAATACACGCACATGAATAGGATGCCTAAGGTGGGGCATTTGTTGTCATACAAACGCAATTAATCTATTGTTCAGCGTTCCTTTACAACAGCAGCTCAAAGTGTCCACCCTCCTCCGCGCAGCAAAGCTCGGCTCGGCGTTGGGTGTGACGCACCATCCGCCTCAGCTGGTCCTTGACCATGTTGCGGGCGAAGTTTTCCACGATCGCCTTCAGCTGCTTCAGGGTTCGGGACTTGCGACTGACGACCTAATCCACAGCTTGAGGCCAGAAGCTGAAGTCCAGGCAGGATAGACCCTGACTTTATGGTGGCCAATGATGCTGAATCCTGCGGGAGATCAGCCGATCGCCGAACTTCGACTTCGAGGGTGTGACGTGTGAAAGCGCACCATCCTGCTAAAACCAGTGCCCTTTTGTTCATGTTGGTGCCCAAGCAACCCGAAGAGGTTCAGCAGGATGGCGCGCCTTCACACGTCACACCCTCAGTGATGCAGTTCCTGAGGTCGAAGTTCGGTGATTGGCTGATCTCCCGCAGGATTCAGCATCATTGGCCATCATACAGTCCGGGTCTATCCTGCCTGGACTTCAGCTTCTGGTCTCAAGCTGTGGATGATGTCGTATGTCGCAAGTCCCGAACCCTGAAGCAGCTGAAGGCGATCGTGGAAAACTTCGCCCGCAACATGGTCAAGGACCAGCTGAGGCGGATGGTGCGTCACACCCGACGCCGAGCCGAGCTTTGCTGCGCGGAGGAGAGCGGACACTTTGAGCTGCTGTTGTAGAGGAACACTGAACAATAGATGAATTGCGTTTGTATGACAACAAATGTCCCACCTTAGGCATTCTATTCATGTGCTTTTGTTGTGGTTAAATCTATGATATATGCCTGTGACTGTGGTTTACTTTATTTCATTCAATAATGATCACCCGGTAGCGCTCGATCGGGCCGACCCGTCACACGAGTAGAGGTGCTGCCCGGTCAGCCTTTCAGAACGCCGTTTCCGGTCGAATTGTACTGTCTGCCTCCGCTGCTATCTACTCAGTATTCAGCCCCCGCCTCCGCCTCCGCCTCCGCCTCCGCCTCCGCCTCCGTCTCCGCCTCCGCCTCCGCCTCCGCCTCCGCCTCCGTCTCCGCCTCCGTCTCCGCCTCCGCCTCCGCCTCCGCGCTTACGACGCTGTTCACCGTGCTCTGAAAGCTCTCGGTCTGCGTCACCTGCGAAGCTCTTCGTGACGTCACCTGGGGCCGTCGGTCCTTTATGAGAGCGGCATCGGCGGCAGCTCGCAGGGGATCGATGCCCGTCATCGTCGGCGGCGGCGGGGTGGGGGTGGCGGAGGCGGCGGCAGTGGCGGTGGCGGTGGCGGTGGCGGCGGCGGGGGTGGGGGTGGCGGAGGCGGCGGGGTGGGGGTGGTGGAGGCGGCGGTGGCGGCGGCGGGTGGGGGTGGCGGAGGCGGTGGTGGGAGCGGCGGTGGGAGCGGTGGTGGCGGATAGGGGGTCTGTCAGGTGCGTCTAGTACCGCGCTGTCCGGCCCCAGACAATTACCGTCTGGCGCCGCGCCGGCCACCACACAACCCTAAACCGGCGCTCTAACCCCCCCCCCCCCTATTGCGCCACTCCCGCCGCCGGCCGGCCGCGTGCGCCGCATTTGAATCAGCGGGGTGCTCTGCTGCCGTCGCCGCGGCGGCGGCATAGCAGTTGGACTCACGGCCAGGGGACGGACTGAGCTCTGACGACCACCGGCGGCATGGCAGTCGGACTCACGGCCAGGGGACGGACTGAGCTCTGACGACCACCGGCGGCATGGCAGTCGGACTCACGGCCAGGGGACGGACTGAGCTCTGACGACCACCGGCGGCATGGCAGTGACTCACGGCCAGGGGCGGACTGAGGTCTGACGACCACCGGCGGCATGGCAGTCGGACTCACGGCCAGGGGACAGACTGAGCTCTGACGACCACCGGCGGCATGGCAGTCGGACTCACGGCCAGGGGACGGACTGAGGTCTGACGACCACCGGCGGCATGGCAGTCGGACTCACGGCCAGGGGACGGACTGAGCTCTGACGACCACCGGCGGCATGGCAGTCGGACTCACGGCCAGGGGGCGGACTGAGCTCTGACGACCACCGGCGGCATGGCAGTCGGACTCACGGCCAGGGGGCGGACTGAGCTCTGACGACCACCGGCGGCATGGCAGTCGGACTCACGGCCAGGGGACGGACTGAGCTCTGACGACCACCGGCGGCATGGCAGTCGGACTCACGGCCAGGGGCGGACTGAGGTCTGCTAGTGCTGACGGCTCCAACCCTGCCAACCTGAGCTAGAGAGTCGAGTCGCAGCCGCCGCGCTCAGCCGTCAGCTCAGTCAGCAGAACAGAACCCTCAGCGTCGCAGCCGCCGCGCTCAGCAGTCAGCGCAGTCAGCAGAACAGAACCCTCAGCGAGCTGTGGCCGGAAGACAGCCGAGTTATGCGCAGTGTGCGGTGCAGTGCGGGGTCGGGATAACGTTGACGCACATGTTCGTGGAACGCCGCACCTATTTATTGGTTGTTTGCTTAGTTAAGGATGAGCAGCGGTGAGTCAGCAGATCAATACGCCAGTGGTTGAGGCTGGAGCAAGGAAAGCAGCAGCGTTTTTACGCGTCGTTAGAGATATGTTATGGCAGGTGGCTTTGATAAGAATGGTGCACTTGACCTTTGCTCGTATTTAAAATTTAAAGCATGGAACTCGCCAGTTGCCAACTGAAACAGGCCCTTATTGTTCCATACCCATAATTTATGATTGCCTGTGTCCTGGCCAATACTGTGATTCCGCCGCCTTTGCAGTAACACGATTCAGCCTGCACTAGCCACATTTCCCCGGGGTCTCTATATCGGTATACACGGACTCTGGACCAGAGTTCGCCACGGGCCGGGCTGGCCCTATGGGCCATGTGCCGGGCCTGGGACGGGCCTCAACTTTAAGGAAATCACCGGGCTCTGGACGGGCCTGGGCTGATAATGTTGAAGTAATGCGCGCAAGCTCAGGTCAAAGCATAAACAAATATTTTAACCAGCAGTTCACTTCCACAGCAACACACTGTTGCTGGGGCTGTGTTTTTTTTGGTTAGCATGGTTGGTTAATTGTTTCACATTTATAGTATACAAGTAAATATGCTAGGATAATAATCGCAAATTTTGGGATTTTTTTTTTCCCAGGCCGGGCTGGCCCTATGGGCCATGTGCCGGGCCTGGGACGGGCCTCAACTTTAAGGAAATCACCGGGCTCTGGACGGGCCTGGGCTGATAATGTTGAAGTAATGCGCGCAAGCTCAGGTCAAAGCATAAACAAATATTTTAACCAGCAGTTCACTTCCACAGCAACACACTGTTGCTGGGGCTGTGTTTTTTTTTGGTTAGCATGGTTGGTTCATTGTTTCACATTTATAGTATACAAGTAAATATGCTAGGATAATAATCGCAAATTTTGTGAAAATAATGATATGCTTAAAGGGACTGTCCCACCTTCCCAAAAGTTGAAAATGTACGCCGCTTGTGGTGCACAATATGAAGTAATTGCTGCCGAACACGATTATGACTTTTGTTTCTCGCAAACAGTGCTCAATTTAATAAAACTTTAAGTTTAATATTTGGGTTGATGACGTCATATTGAGCTCTAGAGAGCTACACAGAAATCCTTTACGCTGGCAAAGTATGGGCACAATTATTTCGAGACAATTCTGGCGTTTTGAATAAAAAACCAACCAACTACCAAACCATTGAAACGTAGCAAATATCTCCAAGGTTCACCTTAAAACAAGTCAATTATCATTACCAGTTGGGTAAAGAGAGACGACGCTGTCGGTTTAGAGGCCCTATCCAAATACACATGGGCCTTATTTTTTACAGATGTCAAAATCAACTCGAATATCTTTTTGATTAGATCTTGTGGTTGTTTTAATTGCTACCATACTTAATTGCAATGCCAAGCCATCAAAACGGCTATCTCAACTCAAATATAATGTTAAGGTGGGATAGTCCCTTTAATCTGAACGGGCCGTACCGGGCCTGGGCCTCAATATTATTAATTTGACCGGGCCTGGTCCGGGCCTGGGCTTGGTGTTCATGGGCCCGGGCCGGGCCGGGCTGGGAGTTGGTGGGCCCGTGACGAACACTGGTCCGGATCTCTATATACACTGAATCCGGACCTCTATATACACAGAGTCCGGACCTCTATACACGGAGTCCGGACCTCTATATACACAGAATCCGGACCTCTATACACGGAGTCCGGACCTCTATATACACGGAGTCCGGACCTCTATATACACAGAGTCCGGACCTCTATACACGGAGTCCGGACCTCTATATACACGGAGTCCGGACCTCTATATACACAGAATCCGGACCTCTATATACACAGAGTCCGGACCTCTATACACGGAGTCCGGACCTCTATACACGGAGTCCGGACCTCTATATACACAGAATCCGGACCTCTATATACACAGAGTCCGGACCTCTATACACGGAGTCCGGACCTCTATACACGGAGTCCGGACCTCTATATACACGGAGTCCGGACCTCTATATACACAGAATCCGGACCTCTATACACGGAGTCCGGACCTCTATATACACAGAGTCCGGACCTCTATACACGGAGTCCGGACCTCTATATACACGGAGTCCGGACCTCTATATACACAGAGTCCGGACCTCTATACACGGAGTCCGGACCTCTATATACACAGAATCCGGACCTCTATACACGGAGTCCGGACCTCTATATACACGGAGTCCGGACCTCTATATACACAGAGTCCGGACCTCTATACACGGAGTCCGGACCTCTATACACGGAGTCCGGACCTCTATATACACGGAGTCCGGACCTCTATATACACAGAGTCCGGACCTCTATACACGGAGTCCGGACCTCTATATACACAGAATCCGGACCTCTATACACGGAGTCCGGACCTCTATATACACGGAGTCCAGACCTCTATATACACAGAGTCCGGACCTATATACACGGAGTCCGGACCTCTATATACACGGAGTCCGGACCTCTATATACACAGAATCCGGACCTCTATATACACAGAGTCCGGACCTCTATACACGGAGTCCGGACCTCTATACACGGAGTCCGGACCTCTATATACACGGAGTCCGGACCTCTATACACGGAGTCCGGACCTCTATATACACGGAGTCCGGACCTCTATATACACAGAATCCGGACCTCTATATACACAGAATCCGGACCTCTATACACGGAGTCCGGACCTCTATACACGGAGTCCGGACCTCTATATACACGGAGTCCAGACCTCTATACATGGAGTCCGGACCTCTATATACACAGAATCCGGACCTCTATATACACAGAATCCGGACCTCTATACACGGAGTCCGGATCTCTATACACGGAGTCCGGACCTCTATATACACGGAGTCCGGACCTCTATATACACAGAATCCGGACCTCTATACACGGAGTCCGGACCTCTATATACACGGAGTCCGGACCTCTATATACACAGAATCCGGACCTCTATATACACGGAGTCCGGACCTCTATATACACAGAATCCGGACCTCTATACACGGAGTCCGGACCTCTATATACACGGAGTCCGGACCTCTATATACACAGAATCCGGACCTCTATACACGGAGTCCGGACCTCTATATACACGGAGTCCGGACCTCTATATACACAGAATCCGGACCTCTATACACGGAGTCCGGACCTCTGCAGCTGGCAGTACATATCGTATTGGTGAATGTCGGCCACCGTTGGCGCCGTTTTCAGCCAGCTGGGATGCAGCGCATTGTGTCCCGACACGGCGCCAAATGGCCCTCATAGCGACCTGCAGCGGTGGAAGATGGGTCGACTGCGGATATGGGGCGGCACTCTGGCACCGGGCCGAGGGGACCGGCGGAATACAGACACACGACACAGTGCAATCATTTACTTTATATATTGTATTAATTATATTAGTTGTATATATTTCATTATTTAATTTATGCTTTTTATTTTGATAAGTTATTTATATCCGCAACGGAAACAACTTCATAGAAAGCGATGTGCAAAAGATTATACAATCTGACGGAACACAGGTACACATCAAGGTACACTGATATAACACAGACACACATCACGGTACACTGACAGAACGCAGGCACACATAACGGTACACTGACAGAACACAGGTACACATCACGGTACACTGACATAACACAGGCACACATCACGGTACACTGACAGAACACAGGCACACATCACGGTACACTGACAGAACACAGGCACACATCACGGTACACTGACATAACACAGGTACACATCACGATACACTGACATAACACAGGCACACATCACTGTACACTGCCAGAACACAGGCACACATCACGGTACGTTAACAGAACACAGGCACACATCACGGTACACTGACAGAACACAGGCACACATCACCATATACTGACAGAACACAGGTACACATCACGGTACACTGACAGAACACAGGCACACATCACCGTACACTGACATACCACAGGCACATATCACGGTACACTGACAGAACACAGGCACACATCACGGTACATTGACAGAACACAGGCACACATCACGGTACACTGAGAGAACACAGGCACACATCACGGTACACTGACAGAACACAGGCACATATCACGGTACACTGACAGAACACAGGCACACATCACGGTACATTGACAGAGCACAGGCACACATCACCGTACACTGACAGAACACAGGCACACATCACCATATACTGACATAACACAGGTACACATCACGGTACACTGAGAGAACACAGGCACACATCACGGCACACTGACAGAACACAGTCACACACCACGGTACACTGACAGAACACAGGCACACATCACGGTACACTGACGGAACACAGGCACACATCACGGTACACTGACATAACACAGGTACACATCACGGTACACTGACATAACACAGGTACACATCACCGTACACTGACAGAACACAGGTACACATCACGGTACACTGACAGAACACAGGCACACATCACCGTACACTGACAGAACACAGGCACACATCACGGTACACTGACATAACACAGGCACACATCACGGTACACTGACAGAACACAGGCACACATCACGGTACATTGACAGAACACATGCATACATCGCCGTACACTGACAGAACACAGGCACACATCACCATATACTGACAGAACACAGGTACACATCACGGTACACTGACAGAACACAGGCACACATCACGGTACATTGACAGAACACAGGCACACATCACGGTACATTGACAGAACACAGGTACACATCACGGTACACTGACATAACACAGGCACACACCACGGTACACTGACAGAACACAGGCACACATCACGGTACACTGACGGAACACAGGCACACATCACGGTACACTGACAGAACACAGGTACACATCACGGTACACTGACATAACACAGGCACACATCACGGTACACTGATATAACACAGGCACTCATCACGGCACATTGACAGAACACAGGTACACATCACGGTACACTGAGAGAACACAGGTACACATCACGGCACATTGCCAGAACACAGGCACACATGACCGTACACTGACAGAACACAGGTACACATCACGGTACACTGACAGAACACAGGCACACATCACCGTACACTGACAGAACACAGGCACACATCACGGTACACTGACATAACACAGGTACACATCACGGTACACTGACAGAACACAGGCACACATCACGGAACACTGACAGAACACATGCACACATCACGGTACACTGACAGAACACAGGCACACATCACGGTACACTGACAGAACACAGGCACACATCACGTTGAGCTGAGTACTGACGAAGTGCCACATATGGCGAATTGTGCCATTGTCCGTGCCGACAGCAAACCAGCTGGGTCCAGATTCAGCACTGCTGCCAGTAACTCGGAGAACATGATTATTCATAGATGTCCTTCACAGTGTCTCTGTTCAGCGCTCTCATGGGCAACTTGTCTCCGTTTCATTTAATGCTGTCAGTTGAGCGAAACGACTCCAGATATTTCAAAGAAGCCCTCTGGGCTTAGTTGTAAGACATTTCACTCAAGAATATTCCGCGGAAATAGCATCTCTATGGGATGCTGTCAAGAACGTGACATATTTTACCCGAGGTGGCGAGAAAACTAATTGCATAGCACCATTTTCAAGTTGCACTGCGCGGTGCTTCCCAGAAGTACTCATGGCCCGTTCAACTCGCTGATCTACTGCACACCAATTCAGCGTTCGTTAGTTCGGAGAAGCTCAGTGACCTAGTTTCGGCCCAGAACTCGGCTCACGTCAGACCTAGGAGTGTCGTGGTCGAAGACTCGGCCCTCTCGAAACCCCGCTCACTTCAGCGTCATCCGGGATCGCCCTGTCCTCCTGTCGGCACAGAGTCCCGACTCGGTGGACACGGTTCTGACCTGACTCGACTGACACGGTTCATGGCGGCACGAGGTCGTGTCGAGCCGCCGTGGCGGCGTCGGCTGCCACAGGGCCCGACAAGGTGACCTCAGCTGACACGGAGACTGTACAAGGCGACCTCAGCTGACACGGAGCCTGAACAAAGTGACCTCAGCTGACACGGAGACTGTACAAGGCGACCTCAGCTGACACGGAGCCTGAACAAGGCGACCTCAGCTGACACGGAGCCTGAACAAGGTGACCTCAGCTGACACTGAGACTGTACAAGGCGACCTCAGCTGACACGGAGCCTGAACAAGGTGACCTCAGCTGACACGGAGACTGTACAAGGCGACCTCAGCTGACACGGAGCCTGAACAAGGCGACCTCAGCTGACACGGAGCCTGAACAAGGCGACCTTAGCTGACACGGAGACTGTACAAGGTGACCTCAGCTGACACGGAGCCTGAACAAGGTGACTTCAGCTGACACGGAGCATGAACAAGGCGACCTTAGCTGACACGGAGTCCGTACAAGGCGACCTTCGCTGACACGGAGCCTGAAGAAGGTGACATCAGCTGACACGGAGTCCGTACAAGGTGACCTCAGCTGACACGGAGCCTGAACAAGGTGACCTCAGCTGACACGGAGTCCGGACAAGGTGACCTCAGCTGACACGGAGCCTGAACAAGGCTACCTCAGCTGACACGGAGCCTGAACAAGGTGACCTCAGCTGACACGGAGCCTGAACAAGGCGACCTCAGCTGACACGGAGCCTGAACAAGGTGACCTCAGCTGACACGGAGTCCGAACAAGGCGACCTCAGCTGACACGGAACCTGAACAAGGTGATCTCAGCTGACACGGAGCCTGAACAAGGCGACCTCAGCTGACACGGAGCCTGAACAAGGTGACCTCAGCTGCATGTGAGTCCGGACAGGGCGACCAGCGCTCCTGACAGCTCAGGTTCTGCTGAGTGCAGCGTGCGGTGTGTATTGCACTCTCTTGCTGCATGTGATAGCCGGGTACAAGTACACATAAGTTCACATGTGCAACTGAACTAAGTTCTCAATCCGTGCTTAGTTGATGCGTTACATTTTGTGTCTTGGGATTCCCGGCAGAGAAGAGACGGAGGGTGCCGATAAAATAAGTCAAAATACACGCTGTTTAAGTCCATGTTGGTCACGCAACTAGCGTGACGAACAAATTATGAGAGGCAGAGATGACAGACTCTTGACCAACGTCCGCAGTGATAGCTTTTGCCTATCGGGTGTAACGTTTCCGCATGAAAGTAGCTCAAATATCTACTTCAGGCGAACACAGCATGAGTTTGCTAATTTCAAAAGTGTGAAATTCCTAAATCGAAGCTTTCGTCGCCTGTCGCCACGCGCGGGACGTTGGATTGGCCAGGCTTGGCTGGCCGTTCTCAGGCCTTCAAATTTCGCCGCCGTGGACAGCCTGTCATTGAATTGAGCTGTAATTGCAGGCCGCGGCGATATTGGCTCATTATTTCCACTCGCCCGACACCCTCACGTGGTGATTATGGCATCCCACAGACGCTGCATGGTCCACCACGTGACACGGTCGGGAAGCAGGGGAGGGGCGGCGAGCTGACAGACGGCAGAAAGCCTTCGATAGCGTCGTCGCCGGCCAAAGCTGCCGCTTTTTGTTTGCATTCAAATGTGGCGTTTCTGATGAGGTTATCATGCCAGAATAGCCGGCACCGCCCCGTATAATGGCCGACCCGGCGAGCGGCGCCGGGCGGCTCGCATAGTCAGCCGGCGGCGCTCCCAGGCGTACGCCGCCTTTCGTCGCAGCCGCGGCTGGAACGCCTCATCTGCGCACCCCTCCGGGGCTCTACGAGCGGCGGCATGTAAAATTAGCCAGCATCTCGGGCGGCGGCCGCCGTGACGCCCGCGGCGGGGGCGGGGGCGTGCCGGCGGCCCTCCGACCCGTGACCCCGCGCGCCGCTGCCGATGCAGAAGAGCGCCGTTGATGGCGTGCCTCGTTCCCCGTCCCGGCCGCAGCCGCCGTGTCCCGACGGGCCGACCACGCTCAATACCACCACTGTCTGGAGAGACGGCCGGGAAGTGGAGGCTTCTTGTCGGCGCGCGACGGCCCGACACACTGAGCAGATCATGTTTCATGTGGCTCGGGTGGCGGTATGTGTGTCTGCTACTTCTGCGCTGCTCTGGGCCGTCTGGTGCTCCCCTAGCTGTCGTCAGTCTGGGATGGCACTTTTTGTTCGCCGTCTGACCCAGTTGGTGCTTTTTTGCGAACCATATTAGTCTTGCACCACTTGGTGGCCTAATGCCGGCCCTTCATCCTGTTCGATTATATTTATCGCTCCCTTATCTCGTGTTATGGCCTTCTCGTTGCCGTGGTGATTGAGTCCATCAATCTGCTGACGCTGCTGCATCAGACTCGTCCGGACTACTGCACCTTGGTGTCAAACAACCCCACTTTGCCACCAACAGTCCGCCTATCACCCGTGCGTCACCGCTATCCTCGCCTATCTCCGCCCACCAATCGCCAACACTCTCACCTATCTGCTGCACCACTCAGTCGCTGTCTGCGCGGCGCGTTCTGCGTCAGCGTCAGGGCGATCTAGCCCACTCGCTTCTGACATGGTCGGGACAGCGTGTGGCGCAAGTGAATCGCACAATTACACGATCCGTCGACAGACACGACCTTGGTCTGCGGTAAACACCGGACAAAACCCGCCGGCCGACGGAGGAGGCAGAGGCGTCGGATGCGTCGGCGGCGGCGGGAGCGACGGGTGAGGATGGAAGAGGTGTCGGTCCAGCTGAGGAAGCGGCCGACTCACTCGCCGCGAGCTGCTGCTGTGAGCATGCCTGTTTATCGCACCCCAGTCTGGTCCGGAGGTCATCTCCGTGTCGGATGGCGACGGAGCCACAGACCTGCAGTCATAAACAGGACCAAGATGGTGACGACGATGATGGAGGTGACGGCGGCAAGGGCAGCTGGGGGTCAAAAAGCTGAGTCGACAGATTAGGAAGCGCTTGGATTCAAGAGTTGAATGGTTTCACAAACTTTTGCGAGCTCCTCTGGTAAGCTTTGTCGATCGTCGAAAGGTCAACGAACATCCGGTCATTACTTCAATATTAAAAAAATTATCTCAGGATTTTGTATATGCTTTTGATGTTTCATATTCCTGTAATAGGTATTGTAACCTTTATCAATATACGTTTTTACTTCTCGATAGTGATGGCTAGCAGTTAACAGCCTTATGACAAACGGCCTAAGGCTGCTGTGAATCATTGATGCTTGCTGTTCTTGTGGCTGTAAACTCCGCGAACTGCTCTGAATCGAAGCGAATGTGATCCGGCCCGGACTCTGTCCCGGACTCGGTCCCAGGGCGTTCTGTCTGACCACCCGCTCCGACTTCCGATCGAGGCTCTGATCTATACCGAGCTCCTAGCGCCGGGCGATCGACCGGCGGTGCTCCGTCTATTCTGACCGCCGTGCCGTCAGCCGTGTTCCGTCCGCCATTGTCCGCCGGGCGCGCCGGGGGGCGCCGGAGCGCGCGCGGGGGCTGCTGCGTCCCCTCTCCCAGCCGCAGACAGCGGCCCATTAGAGAGCGGAATGCGGCGCGCCCGTGCGCAGGGAACGTCTGCTCTCAATGGCATTCCATTTGCGGCGCTTCGCTCCGTCGCCACCGGCGGCCGCGATCCGGAATGCGATCGACGTGTTGTTGTTGCGGTATTTATGATGGACCCGCCTCTCGACGCGTCGACCTCGCGCGCGCATTCGTTCCGCGAGGGACGCCGGCCGGAGGTGGCAGCTCCATGATACGATGATTGACCCGAATTAATAATCCACCGGGCGGAGATAGGGCCGCGATTAGCGCCGCTCGGCTCATTCTCCTAGGGTCTTGTTTTGGTTTGCAGCTAATGGATGTGTGAAGTGTTTGCCAGGGTGAGAACATGCGCCCCACACTGTTTCTGATCTTAGGACCGATTTGACTTATCAGACTGCCCCACTAACCTAATCGGCAGAGCAAGTTCGGCTTGACAGAAGTTCTTAGGGTAGGCCGCAATTTAGACAGTATCTGGCTAATGAAACTAAACTAACCTGGCCCATGCTTGAATACCTCAGCCTGGGCCACAAGTCACAACATGACACTGTTAGTTGTGTGAATGCTGGCCACAACGAAAAATAATTTAGCACTGGTGATCCATTGCAAACTGGCACCGGGACATTTGTTGTTTTGCTTCGTAAAATATATCAATTGGCAAACTACTTTACTTGCAAAGGCTAGCACACTGAACCAGTTACACCACCAACTTTGGATCAGCCTTTCATTTCAGCCCACTGCAAGCCAACTGCATCAGACCTCCGCTCTAAGCAGATGTAAACTACGAGCATTACACTCAACAAGAAACATTGACGCACCACTGACCTCATTCCACCCACAGACCATCGGTCACCCGGGCAGTATCCCTTTACACCATCAACCCAGGTCCTACTCCATCCACACATTGCCGCGCGCGATGAAAGTGTGCCTCTCTCGCGGCAAAAACCACCCCGGCGCGGCTCAGACGGCGGCGGGCGGGGAGGCTCGCGGGGAGCCGCGGAGGGCCGGACCGGCGGCCAGCGGCCGGAGATTGGACGCCAGATTGTCGATTGATTGATGGGAGTGGCACTGCGAGGCGACCTGAACAACGGCGGCCTGCCAGCGCCGAGAGAGGGGATGTAGACGCGCCGGAAGGCGACCACCAGTCACTGGTCACTGGTCACCGGTCACTGGTCACTGGTCACTGGTCACTGGTCACTGGTCACTGGTCACTGGTCACTGGTCACTGGTCACTGGTCACTGGTCACTGGTCACCAGTCACTGGTCACCAGTCACTGGTCACCAGTCACTGGTCACCAGTCACTGGTCACTGGTCACCAGTCACTGGTCACTGGTCACCAGTCACTGGTCAGCAGTCACTGGTCACTAGTCACTGGTCACTGGTCACCGGTCACTGGTCACTAGTCACTGGTCACTGGTCACTGGTCACTGGTCACCAGTCACTGGTCACTGGTCACCAGTCACTGGTCACTGGTCACCAGTCACTGGTCACCAGTCACTGGTCACCAGTCACTGGTCACTAGTCACCAGTCACTGGTCACCAGTCACTGGTCACCAGTCACTGGTCACCAGTCACTGGACACCAGTCACTGGTCACTAGTCACTGGTCACCAGTCACTGGTCACTGGTCACCAAGTCACCAAGTCACCGGTCACCAGTTATCCGTCACTGATCACCAATCAATATTGACCGGTCACTGATCGCCAGTCACTGGTCACCAGTCACCAGTCACCTATCACCTATCACCTATCACCTATCACCTATCACCTATCACCTATCACCTATCACCTATCACCTATCACCTATCACCTATCACCTATCACCTATCACCTATCACCTATCACCTATCACCTATCACCTATCACCTATCACCTATCTCACCAGTCAGCAGTCAGCGGTCAGCGGTCACCAGTCAGCAGTCAGCGGTCAGCGGTCAGCAGTCACCAATCACCAGTTACCAGTGACCTCTCCGGTCAATCCACCACACTATTGCACTAAATGCATGTTCGATTTGACGTGTACAGCCATTATCTATATATTTTATATGTGCATAGCAACACATATCGTCGTATGCACCGGTTATGTTTGGTGTGCACCGTTCGGAGGCGCGGGTGCACGCGTGCATACGAAATACCGGTTGATCAGCGACACCTCTCGGCGGGCTGTATCGGGGCCTCGGGGTCACGTCTGATGGCGATTTCTGTTCACTGACGAGATGGCGAGACAAGGCCAGATTGAGGTGCGATCGGGACCGTTAAGGTACGACCTGGTCAGAACAGGACTGGGAGCATACAGCGTGGTCAGTTGATGTGTCGGGTCATCATAGCTGACCAAGATCCAGGTCAGGTCGTGCCTCGTCGTCAGCGACTTTGCCAGAACATTATTGCACGGGCCACGGCAGTGAGCTCTGGGGCAGCTCTGGAATGTGTGTTGTGAGTGCAGGGGATGGTGAATGTGTTGGGATTTGTGGGTGACTCTGGGCCAGTGAGTGCGTGGTGAGCGTGTCAGTGTTGGGGTAGGGGGAGGGTATAGTGTGTGTCTAGGGGGGGGGGGGGGTATGCGTCATCAGGCTCGGTGCCGGTACCACTCTGCCCTCCTTCCTCCTTCCTCTACACATCGCCTCGCTGATGACCACCGGGCACGCCATGCTGGCATCGCCGGCCGCCGGGTCACACCGCTCTGCCCCCGGGCCATTTGTCACGTACCGTGTGACGTCACCAGACCTGGCGGTGACGCGGGGCTGACCGACGGACGAGGCGGCGTGACGACTGCAGGGCTGCGTGTGACGTCACCAGGCCTGGTGGTGACGCGGGTCGCGTGACGAGGCGACGTGACGACTGCAGCGCTGTCCGCTGCGACGGACCAGGAGGCGGACGGGCTTCAGAGCGAGCTTTATCGATGACACTCGGTTCGGTCAATGTTCGGCAGTTCCACACAGTCATTGGAGTCGTTTCTACTGTTTCAAATTGCCGTTCCGCAGCTGTTTTGAGCACTCGGAGCAGCGGGGGCTGCGATTTATGGGTGCATAAATATTAACGCAATTTGCCGCCTCCGGCCGTTGGATTTCGCCGTCACGATCTTTGATTTGCTTCGCGACACGTGCTCCAAATGGGGCCATCTCACGCGACCCCGGGCTCCGGCGCGGGCGCGGGGGCGGCGGCCGGGGTGGGGGACGCCTACGACGCAGATTGGACGTCCCGTGCCAGCCTCGCCGACGGTGGCGACGGGACAGTATCGACCTGACTCCGCCGGTGGCGCTGCGTCCTCTGGCGTGTCCCCTGCCTACTCTGTCCCGGCCCCGGCCCGACACCCCGGCGCACCTCAGGCCATCCGTGGCACACCGCGGCATGCCTCCCGCCATCGCTAAACGCCGTTCTTGTAAACAGGGCGGGCAGCGCGCCGCCCCTCGCCGCCCCTCGCCGCACTGCGCGCGGCCATCCTGACGCGCCGCTGACAGACGACGACGAATCCGGCGCGGGAATGCGCGACGGAAGCGACGCACGTGCGCGGCGGTGCGTCGCCGGCGGGGGCGGACCCTCTCCGCCGCTTCCGTTCCCTTCTACCGCGCGGCGCGGCGCCGGCGGGCCGCGGCGACAGACGGCAGAAAGCTGGCCGGGCGACACAGGTGCGGAATTTCACAAGTAGCTGCGAGGTAATCGAGGCGCCGGCGATGATTGATTCGAAACGAATTGCTTTTAAATTGCTTGTCCGTACCACGATTACACGCGCCGGGTATTGAAATGATCTGGCTCATAACGCCATATGACCGCAGGAAAGTGGGCCAGCTGTGCGGTGATTCAATGAGATGTACCCATACATCCCCGGCGAGAGGCAATCGTCGTAAATTCCGCCAGATGGGAGAACATGAATTATCAAGTACATCGAGACACATTGAAATGCATTGAAATATGTTGCCGTGTATTGAAATGAAAGTTTAGTTGTTGCAAGGACGCAACTGCAGATCAGACATAATATATGAGACAGACATGAAACGGTACCTACATGAATGTTGCTATGTTGCTATGCATGAATACATGGTCACGAACACAAGGTCGTGTGTACTGTTGCGCATGGCTGTTTTACAATGCATTACACAAAGCTCCACGTCGTATGTTTTATGCATATTACATATTACATACAGCTCGTGTCGCATAAGGCACACGGGATTACGCTCGTTGCGCTTTATTATGTAGCACGTTGTCTAAGTAGTACACTCAGTAACAGTCTAAACATATTTTGAACACATGTAAGCTGAATATCGTACGTGCGTTTTGTTTCTACCCATGAAGGCCGTGTATGTCCAAATAATTCATCGAGTCATCCATGTTGTATAGGTGCGCCATTGTGTATGCCATGTACCAAGCTTCTCGTAAGCGAGTACTTGGTTTGACAGCACGACACACTGCCACGACACACGACACAGCACACGACACGACACACGACACACGACACGACACAGCACGTATACAGCACGACACACGTGCACAGCGGCACATCATGTGTGACATGTCATGTCATCATGTCATCATGTCATCATGTCATCATGTCATCATGTCATCATGTCATCATGTGACATGTCATGTCATCATGTCATCATGTCATCATGTCATCATGTCATCATGTCATCATGTCATCATGTGTGACGTCATGTCATCATGTCATCATGTCATCATGTCATCATGTCATCATGTCATCATGTCATCATGTCATGTCATCATGCCATCATGCCATCATGTCATCATGTCATCATGTGTGACATGTCATGTCATCATGTCATCATGTCATCATGTCATCATGTCATCATGTCATCATGTCATCATGTCATCATGTCATCATGTCATCATGTCATCATGTCATCATGTCATCATGTGTGACATGTCATGTCATCATGTCATCATGTCATCATGTCATCATGTGTGACATGTCATGTCATCATGTCATCATGTCATCATGTCATCATGTCATCATGTCATCATGTGTGACATGTCATGTCATCATGTAATCATGTCATCATGTCATCATGTCATCATGTCATCATGTGATGCATCATGTGTGACACTGTGGGTTAATGTCAAACACGGCTGAATAGTCAAACAACTACGATGAATAAACAAATAACTATGTGCATTTTGTTTGATGCAAATGTAACATGATCACCGAGTGATGGGCATTACATCGGCCTTTGTTGTCACCTTCGCGGGCTGGCCGATGGCATCACTTCAGCAACGTCACCGCCCGGTCGTTACTCTGGGCCACTGTCAGGCCTGATTGTGACCGTCTGTCTGTCTGTTCCAGGTAAGAGACTGCTGAAGCGCAAGTCAGGTGCATATGTGCCATCTCTCACGACTGACAGTTCTGCGACCACTCCGACCACTCCTCACACCGAATACGGCAGGCTCTGATGGCCAGCAACACACCCGGTAAGGATCGATGAACGAAGGGAACGTTTTCCGTCTGATACGAGCGGTATGATGCGACGATGTTTAGGCAGTAGGCGATAATGATATATGCTCGGTGCTTTCTACCATCAAACGATGGTCATCGAACATAACTCCCCGCGAATCCTGCATCAAACGATCGCTGGATATGGCCTGGTGTCATTTTCCTGACCTTCACCTGCTGGAGACATCGCTCAAGACATCTCCAACGTAACGGTCGCCATCCATCTGTGGCCAGCCCACTAGCTATAGCACCTCTGACCAGTGTTGATCTAACGCTACCAATCACCACCCTACCCATCACTGGTGACGTCTCACCCCATTGGTGACGTGAGCTCTCCCTACCGACCGGCCTTGTCCATTGCCGAGCTGTGGAGCTCAGTCGGAGCCAGTCGGAGCCAGTCGGAGCTGGCGGTGAATGGGTTTCGGGTCCGGCCGATCCGTATGGCCGGCCGGAGAGCGGCATTGTGCGGCATATCTGACCTATCGCCAGGCCGCCGCCATCAATTCCTGCCGGCCGGCGGCGCGCAACACTCCGCGAACGGAGCGACCGGCGCCGCGCGCTGCACCGCCGACAAATTCGGCCTGCGTGCCGCCGCCGGCAGCTGCGCCGCGACGCGCCACAAATGGCGCCGCCGCGCCGCGAGCGCCGCCAGCCCGCGCCGTCATTGCCGCGTGGCGGGCGCGGCGGCTTTTGTGACGCACCGGCCTGCCGCCGGCACGCGGACCACGCCGGCCGTCTTTTCAGCGCGCGGGCCAAATTAATAGATCTGGGTAATTGTTGCCACACGGCAATCACCATCCGTCCATTAAGGCGGGTCCGGAGAATTTGCGCATCACCCGAGCGCCATTTCTCGGGACGGACGGTACCACCCCGCTCTCCGCGGCGGGGACGGACGGTACCGCCCCGCTCTCCGCGGCGGGGGCGGACGGTACCGCCCCGCTCTCCGCGGCGGGGGCGGACGGTACCGCCCCGCTCTCCGCGGCGGGGACCGACGGTACCGCCCCGCTCTCCGCGGTGGGGACGGACGGTACCGCCCCGCTCTCCGCGGCGGGGACGGACAGTACCGCCCTGCTCTCCGCGGCGGGGACGGACGGTACCGCCCCGCTCTCCGCGGCGGGGACGGACGGTACCGCCCGCTCTCCGCGGCGGGGACGGACGGTACCGCCCCGCTCTCCGCGGCGGGGGCGGACGGTACCGCCCCGCTCTCCGCGGCGGGGACGGACGGTACCGCCCCGCTCTCCGCGGCGGGGATGGACGGTACCGCCCTGCTCTCCGCGGCGGGGGCGGACGGTACCGCCCCGCTCTCCGCGGCGGGGACGGACGGTACCGCCCCGCTCTCCGCGGCGGGGACCGACGGTACCGCCCCGCTCTCCGCGGCGGGGGCGGACGGTACCGCCCCGCTCTCCGCGGCGGGGACGGACGGTACCGCCCCGCTCTCCGCGGCGGGGACGGACGGTACCGCCCCGCTCTCCGCGGCGGGGGCGGACGGTACCGCCCCGCTCTCCGCGGCGGGGACGGACGGTACCGCCCCGCTCTCCGCGGCGGGGGCGGACGGTACCGCCCCGCTCTCCGCGGCGGGGACGGACGGTACCGCCCCGCTCTCCGCGGCGGGGACGGA
This sequence comes from Chirona hameri, assembly GCA_036785665.1. Classification (NCBI taxonomy): domain Eukaryota; kingdom Metazoa; phylum Arthropoda; class Thecostraca; order Balanomorpha; family Balanidae; genus Chirona; species Chirona hameri. The sequence goes on from JAXIVJ010008342.1 coordinate 26,464, forward strand.
CGGTACCGCCCTGCTCTCCGCGGCGGGAGCGGACGGTACCGCCCCGCTCTCCGCGGCGGGGACGGACGGTACCGCCTCGCTCTCCGCGGCGGGGACCGACGGTACCGCCCCGCTCTCCGCGGCGGGGACCGACGGTACCGCCCCGCTCTCCGCGGCGGGGACGGGCGGTACCGCCCCGCTCTCCGCGGCGGGGACGGGCGGTACCGCCCCGCTCTCCGCGGCGGGGACGGACGGTACCGCCCTGCTCTCCGCGGCGGGGACGGGCGGTACCGCCCCGCTCTCCGCGGCGGGGGCGGATGGTACCGCCCCGCTCTTCGCGGCGGGGACCGACGGTACCGCCCCGCTCTCCGCGGCGGGGACCGACGGTACCGCCCCGCTCTCCGCGGCGGGGACGGACGGTACCGCCCTGCTCTCCGCGGCGGGGACGGACGGTACCGCCCCGCTCTCCGCGGCGGCACGTGCCACCTGCGTGCGTCACGCCACGTGTGATGTCGTCTGTCGCCTCGTACCGCCCACGTGTCGGTGAGACACCGATGACACGGCGATGACACGGTGTCACCGATGACACGGTGTCGCAGTGACACTGTTGAGGGTGAAGGAGCCAGCCAGCTGACCCTCTCAGCAGGCAAAGCAAAGTGAGGTAGCTATCCGAACGGAGGAGCCATCGAAGCGGAAGAACCAACCAGGTTGTCCTCCCTTACGGACAGCGCTCTGGGCGAAGGAGCTAGCAAGGTGAATGGATAAGCCAGCCTGGCCAGGGGATCCCTCCTAATACACGCGCTCTGGGAGGAGGAGCCACCAGGGGCGCAGGAGCCAGCCCTCCTGGCTGGCGGCGCTGGGGCTGGAGCAGCCAGCCAGGTGGTCCACTGCGTGGCAGGCGGCGCTCGCAGCCCGCACGCCGCTCCAGATTGATTGCTTTATGATGACCAGTCGGCCGGGCGCAGGGCGGCCGTCTATTCCCGGCGGTCCTGACGGCGCCCCACGGCCCGCTCGGTGCCGAGCGCCGAGTGACGCCGCCAGTACCTGCGAGAGGGACTCTGTCCTGCCGCTGCCCGTGCCCGCCCCTGCGCCTTACCTGCAGGCGCCAGGCGCAGGCGGCGGCAACGGCAACGGCGGCAGGAGTAAAAAGGTGAACAGCTTACGCCGCTGCCGTCAGGGAGATGAGTTTGGTGTGGCGAGGATGGATGGAGCGCAGGACGAGAGTGAAGAGTCAGCAGTCAGCACACGTGTTTGTTTCGGAGGTGCCGGTGCAATACAGAGGTTGTTGACGCTGCTGCCAACGTCGTTGATGTAGCGAAGTTCCCACACAGCACGGATCGCAGTACGTCGTCTGCGCTGTTCGTGACATACTCACTGTCGGCGAATCCCGAGTAATGTTAGGAATCTGGAACGGCCACAAAAGGTGGTTCTCGGGGATATTTCCTAAAACGTCTGACCAAATTCCCAAAACTCATCGGAATTCGCATGCTTGTGAATCAAGAATGGATTACAAATGTGAAATGTGTAAAGCTTTCTTTCGTTAAAGTTGCATTGCATTTCTGTAAGATCAGGAAATGTGTCAATGTAGGCCGATTTCAATCGTGTTGGGCCATGACGATGCCTCCTGGATCGGCCACAGACTGTCACTCAACCGAAGTTTGGGAACAAACTCTCAACACACATCTGGACAAAACTCGCGACACGTTTCTCACATTTCTCGACACGACTCTCAACACAACCCTTGGCACAGACTCTCTACATTCTCGTCTCGATATCCTCTCAGCCCAACTCTCGACTGAGACTGATCGCCGTCGGATTCTGGGATGAATAGCTGGGACGCTGCTGTTCGTCTGCTCTGCTTTTCTTCCTCGGCGACCGGCCGACCGACCCTCATCTCTGCTCTGGAGGGTTACCTGGCGTCTCCTATTGTCCGCCTCTCTCTTTCTCCCTCAGTCCCGGTCACTCCGGGATCCTCAGAGAATCGCTGGTGCGAACCTAATCAGCGGAGCGGGCACGGTCGGCGGCGACTCTGGCCCCGTGGGTACCTGGACTAGGAGCCATCCTAACGGGACGGTGGTCACCCGACGCTTGGTCTATGGCGTGTCGCATCTGTTATATAGCATTGAAAGTAAGTCATGGCATATGGTAGTGAAAATCACATATGTTTCACCCTGCAGTGCGAAAGTTGAAATTGCTGCATGCAATCACTGTGTTCACTAGCTAAATCCGTAATTTCCCGTATTAATTATAGAGTGGAGCACTGGAGCAGATCAGACTGGTTATTGATTCAAATTTTTGAAACGATTCATTCATGATTCATTTTAGAATCTGAATGATTCAATCACCGTTCGATTCACGGCGAAAATTGTGAGAATTGATTCGTTCCGATTCAAAGAATCAAAACAAATATTTTAATCGATTCACGTTTGATTCAACATTTAAATATGTGTGATGAATTTATGTCAAATCAATTCAAATGGAAACATACATATATATGATCATTAAAACATTGTTACAGCAATGCTATTTCAGTATAAATAAATGTAGCCACTGGGACTGCATGCATTTGCCCAATTTACCAGTGTACTTGAATCGTTAAATCTTTTGATTCAATCAGCCTTGATTTGATGCGGATTTTGATTAAATCACGATTCATGAATCAAAAGATCTGGTGAATGACGAAAAAGGTGAATGGTGAAAAAGAGTGGTGAATCAATTATTTTTATTCAATTTAGGAATAAAAAGGATTTTTTTTTTCTCAAGGAATTTTCATTGAACGATTCCAATCGATTCATTCAGTGTCGAATCAATAACCAGTCTGGAGCAGATATAGTTTTTTGTCTTGTAAACGAACAGTATCTTTTATGATTAATCATTCTGTGGAACTCGCTCGTCAAAATGCAGCAAACAAATAACTGATAGACTGCACATGCGCAATGTATATATACAATATATACAATATATAAAATCAACTATGACAATCCGACAAGCGATTTGCGTACACATGAATGGATAACAATACACTACAGGTCTCGTGCCGGCGCAATACAATACACTACAGGTCTCGTGCCGGCGCAAACAGCGGTCCGGTGGCGACCCCGCCCAGAATATGGAGGCGGAGACTGATAGACTTCCAGTTTCAAAAACTGTTCAGCAATGGAACTCAATGGAACTCAATGTAACTTCCTTTGATGCACATCAAGTTGTAACCATAGAGCCATTGTTAAGCGGCAAACTTTGTAAATGTGATTATAGTCCTCAATATGGATGAATGCCAGCGACAATGGAACACATAACTTCAGCAGATGCCGCCTGAATATCCTCAAAGGAACTTCAAAGTGGTTATTCATAGACCATGTAAGGCGTTACAGGGGACATACATAGGATATTGCAGACAGCTAGCTAACCAGAGCTGTGTTCGTCGCCGGTCGCTAGCTCCTCACGCTAGCTGTCTGGTGCTTGTTCTCCTCCTCCTGCCTTCGTAGCCACGCGGCGGCTATGCGCCCGCGTGGAGGCTATGCGCCCGCCCTAACCCACCAGAACAATAAGTCTTCGCAACTAGTCTATTTCCTTGTCAGATGCACTCTCAGGGATTCTTCTTCCGAGAGACAGAACGCATCACTGCGACCCAATTCGATCATTTCTACTCTGCGCTCAGCTCTGCTCATCCCTCCCACCATCTGATCTCACATGTACCCACTTACCACCCTCTGACCTCACATGTACCCACTTACCACCCTCTGACCTCACATGTACCCACTTACCACCCTCTGACCTCACAATTACCCACTTACCACCCTCTGACCTCACATGTTCCCACTTACCACCCTCTGACCTCACAATTACCCACTTACCACCCTCTGACCTTACATGTACCCACTTACCACCCTATGACCTCACATGTACCCACTTACCACCCTCTGACCTCACATGTACCCACTTACCACCCTCTGACCTCACAATTACCCACTTACCACCCTCTGACCTTACATGTACCCACTTACCACCCTCTGACCTCACATGTACCCACTTACCACCCTCTGACCTCACATGTACCCACTTACCACCCTCTGACCTGACATGTACCCACTTACCACCCTCTGACCTCACATGTACCCACTTACCACCCTCTGACCTCACAATTACCCACTTACCACCCTCTGACCTCACATGTACCCACTTACCACCCTCTGACCTCACAATTACCCACTTACCAGCCTCTGACCTTACATGTACCCACTTACCACCCTCTGACCTCACAATTACCCACTTACCACCCTCTGACCTCACATGTACCCACTTACCACCCTCTGACCTCACATGTACCCACTTACTACCTTCTGACCTCACATGTACCCCCTTACCACCCTCTGACCTCACATGTACCCACTTACCACCCTCTGACCTCACATGCACCCACTTACTACCCTCTGCCCTAACATGTACCCACTTACCACCCTCTGACCTCACATGTACCCACTTACCATCCTCTGACCTCATATGTACCCACTTACCACCCTCTAACTTCACATATACCCACTTAGCACCCTCTGACCTCACATGCACCCACTTAGCACCCTCTGACCTTACATGTACCCACTTACCACCCTCTGACCTCATATGTACCCACTTACCACCCTCTGACCTCACATGTACCCACTTACCACCCTCTGACCTCATATGTGCCCACTTACATAGGCGTACCCAAGGGGGGGGGGGGCAAACGGGGCATTTGCCCCTCCCCTGAAGGTCCGTACGTGCCCCCTTGGCCCCCCTGAAGGTCCGTACGTGCCCCCTTGGCCATGTGTGCCCTTTGAAAATAGGCCCCAAAAGGGCCCTTCCGGACCCTTTTGCCAACTTTTTCCCCTATTTCCAATTCTTTTAAGAAAAAAATAGTTTTTTTTTTTAGAGAAAACTGTTGAAAATATGCCGCTCTAAAAATACAGTGGGCCAAATCCGGTAAGTTTTTTTTGTGGGGGTACCTGATACAAAATTGCCCCCTCCTGGAGTAAATCCTGGGTACGCCACTGCCCACTTACCACCCTCTGACCTCAGATGTACCCACTTACCACCGTCTGACATCATATGTACCCACTTCCCCCTTCAGATGTACCCACTACCCCCTCTCCAGCGTTCAGCTCGTCCTCTCCGTTGGCACAGACTCCTCCGACCTCCCCGGCCTCGCCTGACGTCACCTCTCTGACATCCGACAAAGTGCCAACACGTGCCTCTGTCAGATGAAGGTAGGCCTCGCGCCGCCCTACGCGCTGACTTATCGCCCCTCCGAATTGCACACATGCACTGCTTGCAATTAGTGCTGGCCGCTGTGTTGTTTTGAGGGCGGATGAGTGCGACTGAGGGGGGGGGGGGGTGGTGCTTTGCTTCTGCCACGCTGTGTTGTTCTCCGCGTTGGTAGTTGGTAGTTGGGCGTGCAGCCGTGCAAAGCGCACCACACGACCGCGGAGGCAAGGCTTTACGGCCGGCCGTGCATGTTATATTCGAGGTGCTCTGTACCCGTCTGTGACTTCAGTGTTGTTTATCACCCGGCCAGGGGATCCGGTGCGGCCGGTGGGTTTAGTGGGTAGATGTGAGGTCGGTGGGTTTAGTGGGTATATGTGATGTGGGTCACTGGGTGGGTTTGGCGGGTAGAACGAAAGCCAGACGAACAGACAGGCTGACAATGATGAGTGAGACTCCTGTCCTGTGTGCGGAGGCGTCGCTACCTTCTAAAACGTGTGCGGGGGAAGGTCCACTGCCAGGGGGCGACATACCCAGAGGGGGGCGCCCCGACCTAAACGTGAGATCTGGACTGAAAGCTAGCAAATATATGAAACGCTGTTTCATAAATCTCCACTCGACTCCTAAATAATATATAAATACATATATAACAAAACGTTGGTTGGCCAGCCATCGCCTCGCTGTCGTTCTGTGTGAGCCCGAGGCCCGAGGCTGAGTCAGTCATGTATGCGGTTGGGAGGGAGGGAGGGAGGGAGGGAGGGAGGGAGGGAGGGAGGGAGGGAGGGAGGGAGGGAGGGAGGGAGGGAGGGAGGGAGGGAGGGAGGGAGGGAGGGAGGGAGGGGAGGACACGGCTGTTGAGGTCGTCATCTCCTGTCCAAAAGAAACCATTTCGGATCCAAAGGGGTGTGTCGATCTAAGCGCCGGCACTCCCGACTCAAGGGTCGATACCTACACTCGCAGCCCCCCCCCCCCCCGCCTCCGAGAGGCATGCAGGGGCGCCGACTGCACAGTCACAACGCCGCCCTCGAAATGCATCTTGCCGCCCTCGAAAGGCATCATGCCGTCCTCGAAAGGCATCATGGCGCCCTCGAAAGGCATCATGCCGCCCTCGAAAGGCATCATGCCGCCCACGAAAGGCATCATGCCGCCCTCGAAAGGCATCATGCCGCCCACGAAAGGCATCATGCCGTCCTCGAAAGGCATCATGCCGCCCTCGAAAGACATCTTGCTGCCCTCGAAAGGCATCATGCCGCCCTCGAAAGACATCTTGCCGCCCTCGAAAGGCATCATGCCGTCCTCGGAAGGTACCTTTCCGCCCTCACAGCGCATTATGCCACCCTCGGAAAGCATCATGGTGCCCTCGGAAGACATCTTGCTGCCCAAGGAAGGCATTTTGCTGTCCTCAGAGCGTATTATGCCACCCTCAGAGCGCATTATGCCGCCGTTGGAAGGCCTTAGCAGACATCTTGCCGCTCTAGGAAGGCATTTTGCCGCCCTCAGAGCGTATTATGCCGCCCTTGGAAGGCATCATGCCGCCCTCGGAAGAAATCTTGCCGTCCTTCAAAGGCATCTTGCCGCCCTCAGAGTGCATTATACCGCCATTAGAATACGTCTTGCCGCCCTCGGAAGGCCTCGGAAGACATATTGCCGCCCTCGGAAGGCATCATGCCGCTCTCAGAAGACATCTTGCCGCCCTCGGAAGACATCTTGCTGCCATCGGAAAACATTTTTCCGCCCTGAGAGTGTATTATGCCGCTCTTGGAAGGTACCATGCTGCCCTCGGAAGATATCTTGCCGCCCTCGGAAGGCATTTTGCCGCCCTCAGACCGCATTATACCGCCCTTGGAAGGCATCATGCCGCCCTCGGAAGACATATTACCGCCCTCGGAAAGCATTTTGCCGTCCACAGAGCGCATTATCCCGCCCTTGGTAGGCATCATACCGCCTTCGGAAGGCATTTTGCCGCCCTAGGAAGGCACTCTGCCGCCCTCAGAGCGCATTATGCCGCCCTTATAAGACACAATGTCGCCCTCGGAAGACATCTTACCGCCCTCGGAAGGCATCTCGCCGCCCTCAGAGCGATTTATGCCGCCCTCGGAAAGCATCTTGCCGCCATCGGACCTGTGATCAAGGGGCACCACATTTTGGGAGAGGGCGCACAGTGGCGTGCGCAGAAATTCAAAAAGGACAAGGTCATTGCCCTGAGGGGCGCCACCCGATCGACAGGGGCGCCACCAATATTGGCGAACATTTTGCAAGGGGGAGGGGGGGCCTCTCCTTCCACACGTGCTCGTCGTGCCTTTAACATTTTGTGGGGCGCCGTCACTGGCCGGAGGGGCGCTGTCACGGGCCGGAGAGGGACAGTCACTAGTCGGAGGGGCGCCGTCGCTAGCCGGAGGGGCGCCGTTACTCGTCGGAGGGGCGCCTTCACTGGCCGGAGGGGCGCCTTCACTGGCCGGAGGGGGCGCCGTCACTGGTCGGAGGGGCGCCATCGCTGGCCGGAGGAACACTGTCACGGGCCGGAGAAGCGCCGGCTATGTCAGGGGGCGCCCTCATTGGCCGGAGGCGCCGTCACTGGCCGCAAGAGCGCCGTTACTGGCCGGAGTGGCGTCGTCACTGATCGGAAGGGCGCCAGCCTTGCATGGGCGCCTCGGGTCCAAAGGACCAGGTCATGCCCTGAATGACTGTATACTCGGTACGCCACTGGGGGTGCACATGAGCTAGGGCCCTTACTGGCATAGGGGCAAACACACATATGATGGCGGGGCATATTTTATTTTTATTCCTTGGTTTCATTTATTTTATTTTATTTTTATTTTTTAGAGGGCGCCTCCGGCGCCCTCTCAAACCTAGAACATACCCACTTTTTGAGGAGGCGCCTTCGGCGCCCGCTCAAAAGGGGGGAGGGTTCGGGGCCCCCGGGCCCCCGGTAGGGACGCCCCTGCCACTGGGCGCGCACATGAGTTTGGGCCCTCACTGGCATAGGGGCGCACACACATATGCTGGCGGGACATTTTTAGTGTTTTTTCCTAGGTTTTTTTTTTGGGAGTTGTTTATTTTTTAGAGGGCGCCTCCGGCGCCCTCTCAAATCCAGAGCAGACCCACTTTTTGAGGGGGCGCCTTCGGCGCCCGCTCAACGCTACCGGGGGTCCGGGGGACCCGGACCCCGGTAGCGACGCCCCTGCCTGTGTGGACCGTAGACTTTGAGCGCACACAGAACCCGATTGACAGGGACATACATACGTGTAGGTTGTCATAGGACATAGGTTGTCATAGGACATAGGTTGTCATAGGACATAGGTTGTCATAGGACATAGGTTGTCTGCATGTACACCAGATGCCGACCAGACACACCCTGATGCGCATGATAAACACTCACATATGAGTCATATGAGTACAAACAGCTTTTGTGTCGCTTAACACGCGCACTGGAGGGGGGGGGGGGGGGCGAAATCCGCCCACCCCTCCTGTTTTTTTTTCCTTCTTCTCAAATATCTCCTGATTTTACCGGCCGATATCCATAATTTATTATGTACCTGTTAAGAAATGAATGGCACGTCGTTTAAAGTAAGACAAATACAAATCGGCCGATTTTTGCTTAGTTATAGGCCATCACAGAAAACAAACGTCCAAATGTATCCAAAATGACCGCAGTGAAATGTTGATATGCAAATGACCTGAGGTCAAATGCAACTTCTATCATTCCTATTATATCATTATACTTTCCAACAAATCATTAAACCCATTTTGGGGTATATACATGCAATCACTGCGTTCCATAACAATGTCAAGCCAAGGAGCGCACAAGAAGATAACACTAGCATATTTTACCTCATTTGACCTTGAAGATATTGACCTAGTCATGAAATTTTCACAAAACAGAGATTACTACAGCACCTCTCTACCCTACACATTTAGTGATTGTGGCTCTTATGGGGACCGAGATCTTAGGGGGGGGGGGGGGTCGGAATCCGCCCCTCCCCCTCCAGTGCGTATAATTGTCAGAGGTGTGTGTCAGTGTGCGGGAGTGTGCCTACTCACATCGCTTATGTGGGCTTATTGACACGGATTTAATTAAAGGACATAATTTTCTGAATCGAACCATGCCTTTCATTTTTCCAGATTCACACTTATAGTTGCTGAGATATTCCAAAGACCCCAGGAACTGGCTGGTAGCAAACACTTATCGGGTAGACCCCAGAGGGCTCTTCCGCTACTAGAAGTACTGCAACTATCGATTGCACTGATAGCATATCATTAGCGCCGGCCAATAGCATTTCGACCAAACGGTTCGTGCGCGCTGATAGCAGTAGCCGAACAGTAGGTACCGTCTGTCCCCCTACTCGCAACGCTTAACCCGCGCGGCACTGGGGTCTCCATCCGAACGTGCGGTGCTGGGGGGGGGGGGTAAATTTTACCCCCCCCCCCTCGTATCTTCCGAACCAATAACCGCAGCGAGACGCGCAAGGCGGCGATCGAAAGTTCTCAGTGAGAAGAATCTAACGCATGCCCGAAATGATTAACATAAGGTCACATGTCAGGTCACGGTCAGGTCAAGTGTCAAAATTTAAGTATTTTGGTTTTTGGGCTATACTTTCCATCCAAAGCCTTGTATTGCAACTATTATCTCACAAAGTGCTCCCAAATGTATAATGCATCTCCCGCATAAGTAAAAGTGAAATTTTAAGCAAAGGTCAAGGTCAGGTCACACAAGGTCACAGGTCTACGAAAGCCATGCGACACATGTTGTATGGGTTATTTTACACGTATAATTCGATAGAAGCAGCCATTTTCACAGCCTGACACCATATAATCGCCCTCAGGTCAAGGTCAGGTCACAATAAGGTCAACATTTGAAATGGATTAATCTAAATAAACATTGCATGTTTCTAGACTAGTTTTGTCTTCGAAATACAGTGGTAGCATTTATTTGTCTGTATCTGGTCAGTAAAAGCCAAAAAACGCAATTAAAAAAAATGACGTCATGAGTTACTTATTCTTAGAGAGCCATAAGTCAGTCAAAAATAAAGCAATTGCTTTGAAATTTGGTTTGAACATCGTTCATACTCGGTTCTCTAATATATCTTCCGGTTTTTGAAAATCTTCAAACAAAAAACTTTTGTGGAAATTCTTCCCCCAAAATAAGTTTTTTGCATTTTTGGAGTCAAAAACCCAAATTTTTTAATATCTGAGATAGCCATGTTAAAGACAATGTTATTTCCTTTCTTTTGACGCCTTTTATTTGCGATTTGCATCAACACGCTATTTTCTACGATTTTTCAAACATTTAACGTTTGTTCACCAAAAATGACATGACATGACGTCACTAAAACGTCATTATCTCCTCAAAATTTTCACGAATTTCAACCAAATTGTAACCCAAGATGTAGAATTGATGCACCATAAGGTACCGCAAGTTTCACTTCGATATCTGTCATAGTTTTCAAGTTATGGAGAAAATCCGGGAGGGGGGTAAAATTTACACCCCAGCGCCGCGCGGGTTAATGGCCATTTTTCGACAAAATATCAATTTAGAGAGCGCGCGGCGAGGCATTCCAGGACAAATCGACAAGCGAAACCCCCAAATTAACACCCTACGTCTTATATTCCGATATACATCCGTTATAGGGGTTATCTGGGGCGCTAAATCGCGCTGTGCAAGTTTCAACTCGATTGGAGTTACGTCTGCCGAGTTATAGCCTCCGGCATTTTCGTGAGGTCACCTTGCGTGACTTAGCCGACCAGCCAATAACTCCACAACAAATTATCCGATTCCTAGAAACCCATGCATTTTCTGAATGACAATGAAGTGAAGAACATCATCCCAGGCCCAGTTTTTTGTGGATTCTGACAAAATGACCCGTGACCTCTTGTGACCTGACCTAACCTTGACACGAGCGAAGTTAAAATAATTTTGTTTTATATTTTTTTATAAAATATACTTTGGTAAGCTGTCTTTGCCCAGGAAAACAATTGGAGATGGGTATTTTCTATAAATGTACTTTTCAAGTGCTCAAAATAACGCGTTTTTCTCTTTTCACCAGCAAAACAATGATTAATTGTCCCAACTCCCATGATGGCATTTATTGTGGTTTATGTATTACACGAAGGTTTCCAGCTGCAATATAAGCCACTTAAGGGTTAATTTGGGTGAATTTATTGATGACCCAGGTGCAATTATTGCTCAGTGACCTTTGAAAGGTCAGCTGAGGTCATCTGAGGTCACCAGCATTTTTTTCCCAATAACTCATGATATAATAAAGATAGAGACGTGTGAAATGACACCGCTGTGTTTTCTCGTCGAGTCACGTCTCCCCATATACAACATGACCTACCTGGGTCACCAAATGACCTTGACCTGAGGTCAAATTTGTAAGTTGACCTAACCAGGTCACCATTAGTATGTTTTGAAGTGCATTGAGGAATAAAACACGATGGTGTTAAAATAAGTTCTCTATATTTAATCGATTAAAGTTATTCACGAACAACTTGAAGTTGTTCGTTGTTGCTAGTACAAAAAAAAACGTTGCTCGTGAATAACTTCTTATCTATTAAAGATATAGCAATCATTTTAACACTATCGTGTTGTTCTCGTCAAGGCGCTTCGAAACATATTGATGGTAACCTGGTTAGGTCAACTTCAAAATTTGACCTCAGGTCAAGGTCATTTGGTGACCCAGGTATGTCATATTGCATATGGGGCGACGCAACTCGACGAGGCAAACACAGTGGTGTCATTCGCACGTCTTTATCTTTATGCCATCAAGAGTTATTGTCAAAACAAGTGCTGGTGACCTCAGATGACCTCAGCTGACCTTGCAAAGGTCACTGAGCAATAATTGCGCCTGGATCATCAAGAAATTCACCCAACTTAACCTTCAAGTGGCTTATATTTCAGCCTGAAACCTTCGTGTTACACAGAAACCGCAATAAATGCCATCATGGGACAATTAATATATTTTTTCTTGGTGAAAAGAGAAAAACGCGTTATTTTGAGCAATTAAAAAGTAAATTTATAGATAATACCCATCTCTAATTTGTTTTCCTGTGCAAAGACAACTTACCAAAGAATTACAAAAAAAATATAAAACAAAATTATTTGCACTGCGCTCGTGTCAAGGTCAGGTCAGGTCACCAGAGGTCACTGGTCATTTTGTCAGAATCCACACAAAAAAAAATGGGCATGGGATGATGTTTTCACTTAATTGCCATTCAGAAAATGTAAGGGTTTCTAGGAATTGGATAATTTGTTGTGGAGTTATTGACTGATCGGCTAAGTCATGCAAGGTGATCTCACGAAAATGCCGGAGGCTATAACTTGGCAGGCGTAACTTTAATCGAGCTGAAACTTGCACAGCGCGATTTGGCGCCCCAGATAACCCCTATAACGGACTTTCATCAAAATCGAAGATGTAGGGTGTTACCCGGACCCTTTGCTGATCTGTCCTGGAATGCCCCCGAAACTTGCACATAATAAAGTTAACTGTGGCAAGAAAATGCTGTGCAAAACTTGTTTCTCTATGATGTGACCGTAATTTTATTGTCTTAGGTGCGCCGTTTTACATAGCATTCCTCTGATTATAGTGGCGGTCGTTTTGTCGATATCGAAACAAAAAATAAGCAAAAAGTATTATAAGTGAAAAAATCAACTAAGGGGCTCCAGATATGAATTTCATCGTATCCAACAATCAAACCAATAGCTACTTACTGTATGAATTTGGTTACATTCTAAAGCAGTAGGCACACTCCCTTTAAGTGTGGCCCGCTCGTGCCGCTAAGTGTGTTTACTGACATCGCTTATTTGGAGTTTTTGACACTGGTTTATAGAACAGAATTTTATGAATCGAACCATGCCTTTCCGATTTCTCCAGATTCACACTTAGTTGCTGAGATATTCCAAGAGGGCTTACCACTTCTAGAAGCATTGCTATTATCGAAATGTCGATACAAATTTGATAGCATATCGTTAGCGCCGGCCAATAGCATTTCGACAGAACAGCTCGTGATCGCTGATTGCAGCAGCTGAACAGAACCTCGACGGCCATTTTGCTTTTCGACGGTTTGTTAACATCGTTCGTATCGATTGTTTATTGTCTTACGTGCGCTGTTTTACCTACCAAGTTCATCCCTCTGAATTCCGTCACTATAGTAGTGGTGATCGTTTTATCGATATCGAAACAAAAAAATCAGCAAAAATAATATAAGTGAAAATTCAACTAACGGGGCTCCAAATATGAATTTCATCGTATCCCAGAATCAAACCAATAGCTACTTACCGTAAGAAAAATATGTTGGACATTCCAAAATAGTAGACACGCTCCTTTTAATGTCTAGGCGATGGAGGATAACTGCTAAGCAAATATATCGACCCGTATATACAACTTCTAAATAAGTTAAAAGTGATGACGTTCATTATACTGCACTGCGGACAATAACCCAATGTTATGTTGCTTCCTTGCGAAGTATTTAATATTACAACATACTATTGAACGCTGGTTGAACGTTAATGTTTGAATATCACAAATTCCTTAAAGTTAAATTAATGTTTTGTTGAGTTCAACATGTTCGTTGTTGTGTTGCGTCACAATGTTACACGTAACATATATTTATATCAAAGATAGAAATACATCCTATACCTCGTATCATCCATAGCAGCTTACTTACACACGGGGCACAACGTCCCCGATCCAAAGTGAAATGTAATTGGACCCGGATACCGTCACTGTACAGTGGATTTTCTCTGTCTCGGGGACCCGGGAAAGGGAGGGGACCCACACTGCACGGGCCGGGACGCGAGGGAGCCGGTTTGGCGGCAGCTGGTCCAAAGTGCGGCGCCAGCTGCCCCGCCTTTTGTTCGCCGAGCGATGATAAACGACGTGTGAACCGCCCTCTCGTGGCGGAAATATCGCCAGCCGTGCCGGGGCGAACCGAACGCAATCCAGCCCGCTTGCCGCTTTGTGCTCGGTAAACGATATTCGTGTTCAGAGCTGATGGATCGGAGTCCCCCGGGGCACCGTTACGTTATTGTGTACCGCTATGATCCTGCGGTGTTGTTATTTAGTACTGCTCGGGACCGGCCTCTGTTTTCTGGGAGCTGGACGGAGCCATGTAATTTTCGCAGTGTATTCCTTATGGGCTGGCACGAATCCTCGGCTTTCGTTCCACCTCCAGGCCAGACTCGGAGATTGGCAAACGTGTCGCTATCTTAGACTGGCGGATGACCGATTGGGTCTTTTACTGGCTTTTAAAGCGTCAGAGTTTTTGGACGCGGCTGTGATAGAGGGGCGACTGGAAGTTGTTTAGTTTCGGGAACCTTCAGGAGATAAGGAGCCCGGCCGTCACCCGCCAATGCTGGAAAGCGTGACGGTTTCGGCGGCCGGAAAGAGCCAAGTTTTTGTTCGGGGCGTTGTTCGGGGCTTGGTGTTGGGCAGATCTGCGAAATGAGAGATCTGACAGGTGCACCTCAGCCGACGTGCCTGCAGTTAAGGGCGAAATATTAACACTGGCAGGAAATGTGATCCCTTTCTTGGATAGGTACTTTTCCGGGTCGCTATTTGTGTATCTGATACATATGGCGAGTCCCTTGAGTAGGTGACCATGTTGGCACATATAAACGGCAAACGTTACAAGGAAATGATCATATTCATAGGTTTACCTAGGAAACTAATGAATTAGTCCAATACACTCACATGATATATCGTCGACTAGCCTAAGCACTGTGCGATATAACTACTTACTCGTTAATTGTTTTATTATTAATGTGCACTGCTCCTGGTGACACTACCACGTCGAAACACATGACGGAGGATGGTCCACTTCAATTAGTAATGTAGCTCGCCAGTCGCCACATTATTTACAGCTACTTTCATTGTTTTCCCTGAAATGATTTCGTTCACCTAGGCTCGTAACATGATCACCAAATCTGTTGCAGTGAATAAGGCTCCCTTTGCCAACGAAAAATAACCTTAAATGTTAGCTGGATTAAGAAAATCGATTCCAAGCGCGACGCCTCGTCTAGGTGTGCCGAGTTACACCGCAAAGCGCCACGACCATGGCCCATTTGCGGCTCGTAAACTCTGTCTCCAGCGACTCTGGTGTTCCGCTTTCAAAGAATGGCTCCTGTACTCCGCTGTCATGCATTCACTCTCTTGACTCTGGCTTCTGCTGTCTCAGGAGGGTTCCTGCGACTGTGGTTTCTGCTGTCACGTAGGATGGCTCCTCTTCTCCCCTGCCATGCCTTAACTCTTCTGACTCTGGCTTCTGCTGTCTCAGGACTCCTCGCGCGGCTCCTGTGGTCCACTGTCACACGGTGACCACTCCGGTGACCACTCCGGTGGACCGCCTCGTGCCGTGCCCGCGGTTATTTCCGGCGGCCCGTGCTTAATCGTCGCCATCGATTTGGGTGTCACCGGATCGGCTGCGGCTCTCCGTGTGTGTGTGTGTGTGTGTGTGTGTGTGTGTGTGTGTGTGTGTGTGTGTGTGTGTGTGTGTGTGTGTGTGTGTGTGTGTGTGTGTGTGTGTGTGTGTGTGTGTGTGTGTGTGTGTGTGTGTGTGTGTGTGTGTGTGTGTGTGTGTGTGTGTGTGTGTGTGTGTGTGTGTGTGTGTGTGTGTGTGTGTGTGTGTGTGTGTGTGTGTGTGTGTGTGTGTGTGTGTGTGTGTGTGTGTGTGTGTGTGTGTGTGTGTGTGTGTGTGTGTGTGTGTGTGTGTGTGTGTGTGTGTGTGTGTGTGTGTGTGTGTGTGTGTGTGTGTGTGTGTGTGTGTGTGTGTGTGTGTGTGTGTGTGTGTGTGTGTGTGTGTGTGTGTGTGTGTGTGTGTGTGTGTGTGTGTGTGTGTGTGTGTGTGTGTGTGTGTGTGTGTGTGTGTGTGTGTGTGTGTGTGTGTGTGTGTGTGTGTGTGTGTGTGTGTGTGTGTGTGTGTGCGTGCGTGCGTGCGTGCGTGTGTGTGTGTGTGTGTGCGTGTGCGTGTGCGTGTGCGTGTGCGTGTGCGTGTGCGTGTGCGTGTGCGTGTGCGTGTGCGTGTGCGTGTGCGTGTGCGTGTGCGTGTGCGTGTGCGTGTGCGTGTGCGTGTGCGTGTGCGTGTGCGTGTGCGTGTGCGTGTGCGTGTGCGTGTGCGTGTGCGTGTGCGTGTGCGTGTGCGTGTGCGTGTGCGTGTGCGTGTGCGTGTGCGTGTGCGTGTGCGTGTGCGTGTGCGTGTGCGTGTGCGTGTGCGTGTGCGTGTGCGTGTGCGTGTGCGTGTGCGTGTGCGTGTGCGTGTGCGTGTGCGTGTGCGTGTGCGTGTGCGTGTGCGTGTGCGTGTGCGTGTGCGTGTGCGTGTGCGTGTGCGTGTGCGTGTGCGTGTGCGTGTGCGTGTGCGTGTGCGTGTGCGTGTGCGTGTGCGTGTGCGTGTGCGTGTGCGTGTGCGTGTGCGTGTGCGTGTGCGTGTGCGTGTGCGTGTGCGTGTGCGTGTGCGTGTGCGTGTGCGTGTGCGTGTGCGTGTGCGTGTGCGTGTGCGTGTGCGTGTGCGTGTGCGTGTGCGTGTGCGTGTGCGTGTGCGTGTGCGTGTGCGTGTGCGTGTGCGTGTGCGTGTGCGTGTGCGTGTGCGTGTGCGTGTGCGTGTGCGTGTGCGTGTGCGTGTGCGTGTGCGTGTGCGTGTGCGTGTGCGTGTGCGTGTGCGTGTGCGTGTGCGTGTGCGTGTGCGTGTGCGTGTGCGTGTGCGTGTGCGTGTGCGTGTGCGTGTGCGTGTGCGTGTGCGTGTGCGTGTGCGTGTGCGTGTGCGTGTGCGTGTGCGTGTGCGTGTGCGTGTGCGTGTGCGTGTGCGTGTGCGTGTGCGTGTGCGTGTGCGTGTGCGTGTGCGTGTGCGTGTGCGTGTGCGTGTGCGTGTGCGTGTGCGTGTGCGTGTGCGTGTGCGTGTGCGTGTGCGTGTGCGTGTGCGTGTGCGTGTGCGTGTGCGTGTGCGTGTGCGTGTGCGTGTGCGTGTGCGTGTGCGTGTGCGTGTGCGTGTGCGTGTGCGTGTGCGTGTGCGTGTGCGTGTGCGTGTGCGTGTGCGTGTGCGTGTGCGTGTGCGTGTGCGTGTGCGTGTGCGTGTGCGTGTGCGTGTGCGTGTGCGTGTGCGTGTGCGTGTGCGTGTGCGTGTGCGTGTGCGTGTGCGTGTGCGTGTGCGTGTGCGTGTGCGTGTGCGTGTGCGTGTGCGTGTGCGTGTGCGTGTGCGTGTGCGTGTGCGTGTGCGTGTGCGTGTGCGTGTGCGTGTGCGTGTGCGTGTGCGTGTGCGTGTGCGTGTGCGTGTGCGTGTGCGTGTGCGTGTGCGTGTGCGTGTGCGTGTGCGTGTGCGTGTGCGTGTGCGTGTGCGTGTGCGTGTGCGTGTGCGTGTGCGTGTGCGTGTGCGTGTGCGTGTGCGTGTGCGTGTGCGTGTGCGTGTGCGTGTGCGTGTGCGTGTGCGTGTGCGTGTGCGTGTGCGTGTGCGTGTGCGTGTGCGTGTGCGTGTGCGTGTGCGTGTGCGTGTGCGTGTGCGTGTGCGTGTGCGTGTGCGTGTGCGTGTGCGTGTGCGTGTGCGTGTGCGTGTGCGTGTGCGTGTGCGTGTGCGTGTGCGTGTGCGTGTGCGTGTGCGTGTGCGTGTGCGTGTGCGTGTGCGTGTGCGTGTGCGTGTGCGTGTGCGTGTGCGTGTGCGTGTGCGTGTGCGTGTGCGTGTGCGTGTGCGTGTGCGTGTGCGTGTGCGTGTGCGTGTGCGTGTGCGTGTGCGTGTGCGTGTGCGTGTGCGTGTGCGTGTGCGTGTGCGTGTGCGTGTGCGTGTGCGTGTGCGTGTGCGTGTGCGTGTGCGTGTGCGTGTGCGTGTG
Source organism: Chirona hameri (assembly GCA_036785665.1). Lineage (NCBI taxonomy): Eukaryota > Metazoa > Arthropoda > Thecostraca > Balanomorpha > Balanidae > Chirona > Chirona hameri. The sequence continues at coordinate 44,489 of JAXIVJ010008342.1, forward strand.
CGTGTGCGTGTGCGTGTGCGTGTGCGTGTGCGTGTGCGTGTGCGTGTGCGTGTGCGTGTGCGTGTGCGTGTGCGTGTGCGTGTGCGTGTGCGTGTGCGTGTGCGTGTGCGTGTGCGTGTGCGTGTGCGTGTGCGTGTGCGTGTGCGTGTGCGTGTGCGTGTGCGTGTGCGTGTGCGTGTGCGTGTGCGTGTGCGTGTGCGTGTGCGTGTGCGTGTGCGTGTGCGTGTGCGTGTGCGTGTGCGTGTGCGTGTGCGTGTGCGTGTGCGTGTGCGTGTGCGTGTGCGTGTGCGTGTGCGTGTGCGTGTGCGTGTGCGTGTGCGTGTGCGTGTGCGTGTGCGTGTGCGTGTGCGTGTGCGTGTGCGTGTGCGTGTGCGTGTGCGTGTGCGTGTGCGTGTGCGTGTGCGTGTGCGTGTGCGTGTGCGTGTGCGTGTGCGTGTGCGTGTGCGTGTGCGTGTGCGTGTGCGTGTGCGTGTGCGTGTGCGTGTGCGTGTGCGTGTGCGTGTGCGTGTGCGTGTGCGTGTGCGTGTGCGTGTGCGTGTGCGTGTGCGTGTGCGTGTGCGTGTGCGTGTGCGTGTGCGTGTGCGTGTGCGTGTGCGTGTGCGTGTGCGTGTGCGTGTGCGTGTGCGTGTGCGTGTGCGTGTGCGTGTGCGTGTGCGTGTGCGTGTGCGTGTGCGTGTGCGTGTGCGTGTGCGTGTGCGTGTGCGTGTGCGTGTGCGTGTGCGTGTGCGTGTGCGTGTGCGTGTGCGTGTGCGTGTGCGTGTGCGTGTGCGTGTGCGTGTGCGTGTGCGTGTGCGTGTGCGTGTGCGTGTGCGTGTGCGTGTGCGTGTGCGTGTGCGTGTGCGTGTGCGTGTGCGTGTGCGTGTGCGTGTGCGTGTGCGTGTGCGTGTGCGTGTGCGTGTGCGTGTGCGTGTGCGTGTGCGTGTGCGTGTGCGTGTGCGTGTGCGTGTGCGTGTGCGTGTGCGTGTGCGTGTGCGTGTGCGTGTGCGTGTGCGTGTGCGTGTGCGTGTGCGTGTGCGTGTGCGTGTGCGTGTGCGTGTGCGTGTGCGTGTGCGTGTGCGTGTGCGTGTGCGTGTGCGTGTGCGTGTGCGTGTGCGTGTGCGTGTGCGTGTGCGTGTGCGTGTGCGTGTGCGTGTGCGTGTGCGTGTGCGTGTGCGTGTGCGTGTGCGTGTGCGTGTGCGTGTGCGTGTGCGTGTGCGTGTGCGTGTGCGTGTGCGTGTGCGTGTGCGTGTGCGTGTGCGTGTGCGTGTGCGTGTGCGTGTGCGTGTGCGTGTGCGTGTGCGTGTGCGTGTGCGTGTGCGTGTGCGTGTGCGTGTGCGTGTGCGTGTGCGTGTGCGTGTGCGTGTGCGTGTGCGTGTGCGTGTGCGTGTGCGTGTGCGTGTGCGTGTGCGTGTGCGTGTGCGTGTGCGTGTGCGTGTGCGTGTGCGTGTGCGTGTGCGTGTGCGTGTGCGTGTGCGTGTGCGTGTGCGTGTGCGTGTGCGTGTGCGTGTGCGTGTGCGTGTGCGTGTGCGTGTGCGTGTGCGTGTGCGTGTGCGTGTGCGTGTGCGTGTGCGTGTGCGTGTGCGTGTGCGTGTGCGTGTGCGTGTGCGTGTGCGTGTGCGTGTGCGTGTGCGTGTGCGTGTGCGTGTGCGTGTGCGTGTGCGTGTGCGTGTGCGTGTGCGTGTGCGTGTGCGTGTGCGTGTGCGTGTGCGTGTGCGTGTGCGTGTGCGTGTGCGTGTGCGTGTGCGTGTGCGTGTGCGTGTGCGTGTGCGTGTGCGTGTGCGTGTGCGTGTGCGTGTGCGTGTGCGTGTGCGTGTGCGTGTGCGTGTGCGTGTGCGTGTGCGTGTGCGTGTGCGTGTGCGTGTGCGTGTGCGTGTGCGTGTGCGTGTGCGTGTGCGTGTGCGTGTGCGTGTGCGTGTGCGTGTGCGTGTGCGTGTGCGTGTGCGTGTGCGTGTGCGTGTGCGTGTGCGTGTGCGTGTGCGTGTGCGTGTGCGTGTGCGTGTGCGTGTGCGTGTGCGTGTGCGTGTGCGTGTGCGTGTGCGTGTGCGTGTGCGTGTGCGTGTGCGTGTGCGTGTGCGTGTGCGTGTGCGTGTGCGTGTGCGTGTGCGTGTGCGTGTGCGTGTGCGTGTGCGTGTGCGTGTGCGTGTGCGTGTGCGTGTGCGTGTGCGTGTGCGTGTGCGTGTGCGTGTGCGTGTGCGTGTGCGTGTGCGTGTGCGTGTGCGTGTGCGTGTGCGTGTGCGTGTGCGTGTGCGTGTGCGTGTGCGTGTGCGTGTGCGTGTGCGTGTGCGTGTGCGTGTGCGTGTGCGTGTGCGTGTGCGTGTGCGTGTGCGTGTGCGTGTGCGTGTGCGTGTGCGTGTGCGTGTGCGTGTGCGTGTGCGTGTGCGTGTGCGTGTGCGTGTGCGTGTGCGTGTGCGTGTGCGTGTGCGTGTGCGTGTGCGTGTGCGTGTGCGTGTGCGTGTGCGTGTGCGTGTGCGTGTGCGTGTGCGTGTGCGTGTGCGTGTGCGTGTGCGTGTGCGTGTGCGTGTGCGTGTGCGTGTGCGTGTGCGTGTGCGTGTGCGTGTGCGTGTGCGTGTGCGTGTGCGTGTGCGTGTGCGTGTGCGTGTGCGTGTGCGTGTGCGTGTGCGTGTGCGTGTGCGTGTGCGTGTGCGTGTGCGTGTGCGTGTGCGTGTGCGTGTGCGTGTGCGTGTGCGTGTGCGTGTGCGTGTGCGTGTGCGTGTGCGTGTGCGTGTGCGTGTGCGTGTGCGTGTGCGTGTGCGTGTGCGTGTGCGTGTGCGTGTGCGTGTGCGTGTGCGTGTGCGTGTGCGTGTGCGTGTGCGTGTGCGTGTGCGTGTGCGTGTGCGTGTGCGTGTGCGTGTGCGTGTGCGTGTGCGTGTGCGTGTGCGTGTGCGTGTGCGTGTGCGTGTGCGTGTGCGTGTGCGTGTGCGTGTGCGTGTGCGTGTGCGTGTGCGTGTGCGTGTGCGTGTGCGTGTGCGTGTGCGTGTGCGTGTGCGTGTGCGTGTGCGTGTGCGTGTGCGTGTGCGTGTGCGTGTGCGTGTG
>JAXIVJ010008342.1:52500-56072 GCA_036785665.1 Chirona hameri
CTACGCCGGTCAGAGGCTACACCGGCCAGAGGCTACGCCGGCCAGCTCGGCTACGCCGGCCACTGGCGGCGAACACGGCCACTGAAACACTAGTCAATTGAGAGAGAGCTGCATCCGCGTCGCGTTTGGGTAACACATTCAGCCTTGAAAGCGACACGGTTTGCATGGCAGCAGCAGCTATTGGTGTGCCCGGTAATGTGATTTTTATCGCTTGCTTTGATTACCATTTCATTATCGCCACATAAGTAGCCGACTGCAGTTGGCTATAGTTGAAATAATGAGCTCAGGATGATGTACACATCACGGGTTCATTATTTCATGCAAGCTGTTGATGAGTACAAAATATCTGCGCACACCTGAATGACTCCTATCAGGCCGAAGCAATGGTGCGAAAATAAAGCTTTAAAATTGGTCGCGGCTATTTGCCCCTGACCGGAACGGACTGTGTCACATTCTCCGGACTCGCAAACGGCTCGCTGTCATTTCCACCGATGAATGGGTTGGCTTGATTGAGTGGCAGGGTCAGTACCACTGACGCATTTCATCCTTTTGTTTTGAATGGTTATAACTGAACCTTTTTAACTATAACTGAACCTTTTTAACTATAACTGAACCTTTTAAGAAGCGCTGTGAACAAACCGCAGTTTTATGAATTCGTGTAACTGGCTCCTGACGAGGAGGCTGCTGCCTGCCTAACCACTAGCTCTTCTCAACTCTGGGCAACGGTTTAGCACCCAGTCGGGTCTCTCCCCCCTGTCGTTTCATCTGCTCCGTTCGCTCAGCTGGCGTCGCCACATCATTTCCGAGTCCCGTCCTGCGGCCGGATGTGATGATGCCCCGGGGCATCAAACTCGCCGTCCGACCGGCCCGGGTAAACATCCCGCGAAATACGGCCCTGCACTGAGAGATCCAGCAGAGCGGCCGCCGATGGATCGCTCACTTCTTGCTGCCCTAGCGGCCATACTCAGCCTCAGCACTGGCAACTCACCTCCTTCACAGCGCACACGTCGGGTCGCGTGTTCGCGACGGGTCGCGTGTTTGCGATCATCAACCAAGTTAAGGAGGAGGCTCTAATACTTAGGGAGACATAAGTCAGTCAAAAATATAGATATTTATTGTGGGGGGGGGGGGGGTATCGTCCATACTTGGTTCTCCAATATATCTTCCGGTTTTTGATATATTTGAAAATGTTGATTTTGTGATTACAAAAATGATTTTTTTTTTTTGGGGGGGGGGGCAAATTTCCATAAAATCAAAATTTTCAAACATCAAAAACCGGAAGATATATTGGAGAACCAAGTATGGACGATGCCCAAAAACAAATTCAAAAGCAATAACTATATTTTGACTGACTTATGTCTCCCTAAGTACTAGCCTCCTCCTTAACTTGGTTGATGATCGCAAACACGCCGTCGGACATGGGTGGAGCTCTTCTGAAAAAAGTTGGTGGGACAAAATGTCACATTGGCTGGTTGTTTTTGCATGGTTGATGTTAAAATTGATCATTTTAACGCCAGGAAACCTTCAAATCTGATACAAGTTGGTGGGCAAACCACAAGTGGTGGGACACTGGCCCCACCATTTGAATAAGAAACTCCACCCGTGCGACGGACCCGCTCAGTCGCCATCTATATTACTATTGATAAGCGTCTGTCTGTCTGTCTGTCTATTTGTCTGTCTATCTGTCTGTCTATCTGTCTGTCTATCTGTCTGTCTATCTGTCTGTCTATCTGTCTGTCTATCTGTCTGTCTATCTGTCTGTCTATCTGTCTGTCTATCTGTCTGTCTATCTGTATATCCGCACCGCTCAGTTTATTCAGTTTAGAAGTCCTAGTTAATTCACGTGCTGAATTGGTGCGGATACCTCCATCCGGAGATGCCAGCTAGCTATGCTAGGTGATAGGACATATGTGGGAGATGGGATAAGTCACCGACGCACCGCACCGAGTTGGTGGGGCGGTGATCCCTTGACGGTTATAGGTAATTAGGTACGACGGGTGTGCCACGGGTAGAAACCACCACTTGACCTGCATAGTGTATATCGTCCAGCGGAGCGGGCGGGTTAGCTCTAGTACTCACTACTCAGCACTGGCAACTCGCTGCCCTCACAAGACTGGCAACTCGCTGCCCTCACAGCACTGGCAACTCACTGCCCTCACAGCACTGGCAACTCGCTGCCCTCACAAGACTGGCAACTCGCTGCCCTCACAGTACTGGCAGCTCGCTGCCCCTCACAACAATGGCAACTCGCTGCCCTCACAGTACTGGCAACTCGCTGCCCTCACAGCACTGGCAACTCGCTGCCCTCACAGCACTGGCAACTCGCTGCCCTCACAAGGACTGGCAACTCACTGCCCTCACAGTACTGGCAGCTCGCTGTCCTCACAGTACTGGCAGCTCGCTGTCCTCACAGCGCACACGTCGAGTCCGCTCAGACGCTTTAGTCAGCCGTTCTGCCAGCCGTTCTACTAGCTATTCTGCCCAGCTGTTCTACCCAGCTGTTCTACCCAGCTGTTCTGCAGCCGTTCTACCCAGCTGTTCTGCCCAGTTTATACAGCTGTTCTACCCGGCCGCTCTGCCCAACCGTGCTACGCAGCCGTTGTTCCATGGTGATACCCAGCCGTTCTAACAAGCTATTCTAACCAGCTACACATACTACGCCGCAGTCGCTCTGACCGGCCATGGCAGTTTTCCCTTACCCCGCAGCCAAGGCGCCAGCCGGCGGCGGCGGCAGCGGCGTCAGTGGCTATATTCCGTCTCAGTCCGGCCCGGGCGCGGCCGGTCGGCCTCCTAATCCTATCAGTAGCCGGTTGTATGGCACACGGCCGCCGACACCGAGCGCGATCGATCATATATTAAGCAGCACCCAATGGCCGTCCAGAGCTGCTGAACGGCCGTATAGAGCTGCTGAACGGCCGTCCAGAGCTGCTGAACGGCCGTCCAGAAACTGCTGAACGGCCGTCCAGAACTGCTGAGCGGCCGTCCAGAGCTGCTGAGCAGCCGTCCATGGCTGCTGAGCGGCTCAGCGGCCGTCCAGAACTGCTGAACGGCCGTCCAGAGCTGCTGAGCGGCCGTCCAGAGCTGCTGAACGGCCGTCCAGAGCTTGCTGCACGGCCGTCCTAGAGCTGCTGAACGGCCGTCCAGAGCTGCTGCACGGCCGTCCAGAGCTGCTGAGCTGCTGTCCCAGAGCTGCTGAACGGCCGTCCAGAGCTGCTGAACGGGCGTACAGAGCTGCCGAACGGCCGTCCAGAGCTGCTGAACGGCCGTCCAGAGCTGCTGAACGGCCGTCCTCGAGCTGCTGAGCAGCTGTCCAGAGCTGCTGCACGGCCGTCCAGAGCTGCTGCACGGCGTCCAGAGCTGCTGCACGGCGTCCAGAGCTGCTGAGCAGCTGTCCAGAGCTACTGAACGGCCGTCCAGAGCTGCTGCACGGCCGTCCAGAGCTGCTGCACGGCCGTCCCAGAGCTGCTGAACGGCCGTCCAGAGCTGCTGAACGGCCGTCCAGAGCTGCTGCACGGCCGTCCAGAGCTGCTGCACGGCCGTCCAGAGCTGCTAAGCTGCTGTCCAGAGCTGCT
>JAXIVJ010008343.1:0-56068 GCA_036785665.1 Chirona hameri
TGCCAATGTGGGGTTGTAATTTTTAAGGGAGCAGTTGTAGCTACAATCCCGAAAGTATATAAAGTTCCACCCATTCCTAAGACAATAACAATCGATACGTACAAATGTTAAAAAAACGTCGAAAAGCTAAATGGCCGTCGAGGTTCTGTAATCTAGGCTGCTGCTATCAACGCTCACGAGCTGCTTTGTTGAAATGCTATTGGCCGGCAATAACGATATGCTTGGCAAATTTGTATCGATATTTCGATATTATCAATGCTCTAGTAGTGGTTAAGCCCTCTGGGGTCTACTCGATAACTTTTGCATATTCTTGATACTGGCCAGTTCACTGGCTGGGGTCCGGTCTTGGTCAGGTCCGATCGAGACAGGGGTCCCGGTGATGGCAAATGCTGTGATATGGGGCCCGGTCAGGACGAGGGCCCGGTCACAACAGGGCCCACTCCCTTGCAATTTTTTTTATACTGGCCTGTTTTTATTTCATTTATTTATTTCGCGAATCTCACAGCATCCAAACAGCGTGCTTTTTAAGCTGTGCGTCAGTACAACATATACACGATGCACACGATAAATCATAAAGTGAATGCTAAAAGTTAAACTCTAAAATACAGAAATAACATTTTTTACCAGCGCATACAGCGGCAGATCTGCGTGTAAAAAACATGTAAATGAATCAATAATACCAACAGTACGCCACGATCATTGTTTACAATCAAGCCCAGTTCCTATCTCACCTAACTATACACTGCATTGATATGCTTCTTCTGAACGAAGCTTTGAAACACAAAAACCTTTTCACAGTCATGGGGAGCGCCTCCCATGCGTCCACTGCCCTCGTTGGAAACATCGTTTTCGTCAATGTTCAGTCTGCACCGGGTAGTTAGTAGTCTGCCGTGTGATGCTGCTCGTGTGCTGCGAGTGCTGATGTCAGACTTGAACTGTATGTGCTTTTTGGACCCTCCGGTGCATCAGGATGGTTCAGGAGCTGATACATGCACATGCTTGTCTCATGTATTTTGTCAGCGTCTCCGAAATCCATCCATCACAATTTTTGCGATGTTCACTTATACGTCCGACTTTTTCTTTCTGAAGACTATTCTCACGGCAAAATTGATACCTTTTGAATACGGTTCGCTGATTTTGTGTGGGCGGCACCCAGGCTGGGGAGACAATATGTTATCTGAGGAGAAGACCAGAGACTCTATCAGACCGTATGACGGTTTCTCTTTGGCAGCATAGCACGGATCTTTAGAGATGGTAGAAAGCGTACTGTAGCAGCGTTGCACCACTCTACTTGTATGTTCTGCATGTTCAACGTCCCATCTAGCTGAACGCCAAGTACTCTCATATCCGAGAACTGGTTTGACCTGAACATCGCTGAAGAACATACACAAGTCAGGAAGCTTGTTGAGGATTGCGGGAGTGCTAAACAACACTATTTCTGTCTCCGAAGGGTTTACCTTCAATCCGTTCGATTGAACAACTTTCATAGGGCCTCATTGCGTTCTCTACTCCTGGTCTGGAGTTTGATGAGACCGGCAGGAGTGGGGTGGGGCACTATGAATGATTCATGAGTGTCCATCTGCATAAGATACGATGGAGGATGAGATTGACAGATGACATGTAAATGTCCGTTCATGAAACAGTGTGGACATCACTAGGCCGAGGTTGCTACCTTGGACTACCCCGTGATCTATTTTCAGAGCGCACTGGATCGCACTGAACTGTGTTCTATCGGTAAATAGTCTTGAAACCAGTGTGTTGATATCCCGTACCAATTTAGCTTTGACAGAAACGTATGACGGTTGATAGAATCGAAAGCCTTTAGACAGGTCACATGACGTCACACAAGTTAATAGCCCTGCATCTCTGTTCCTGGTGATGATGGGAGATCAGATCGAGGAGAGCACTTCCGTGAAATGACATTTTCTATATGCGTGTTGTGATGGCTGGCAAATACGATTCTGACTGATGTAGTCAGTGAGCTGAACTCCGATGATCTTTTCCGCTAGTTTGAGATCACATTTAGCACACTCCCAGGTCGAAAGTTGCTCGGTTTTGACTTGTCACCCAATTTCCAAATGGGAACTACTGACGCGTGTTTTCCACAACTGCCGGCACCTCACCTTTGCAATTGAATGATTTACAATGTCCAGTATATGGGGACCCACCACCGCGAAAACACTGTCCTGACTAGTTGCAGCTTGCACTCCGTTACAGCCTGCCGCTCTGGAGCTGCTCATTCTCCCCAGTAGCTTTGCCCAGCTCTGGGAGTGTCACCGCCGGACTTGAATGAAGAGCTGCATACAGTGGGCAGGACGGACGGTTTGACGGCGGCCCGTCTCCGGCGTCAGTAGCTCCCTCAGCGATGCGGTGGCCACGTTGGCGGAAGTACTCGTTGAATTTATTTGCTTGCAGCTTCGTCGGGGACGTCGTCGGGTTGAAGTGTTGGCTGGTACCGAGAGCATGTTTACGCAGCTCGGCCCACTACATCTCCTTGGCCTGATGATGGTCTGGAGAATAATTCGACCCGCGCCTTCTCCAGCTCTCGTTTGAATTCCTTTTTCAGGACTTCGTACGTCTTACTGATTCTCTTTTCGAGTTCAGTTCGTCTCGCTGGCGGCGTGCACGGTCCCATGTCGCCTGTAGCTCCTGGAGTTCTTCGTTCATCGTCAGCCCATGGACGGTTTGGGTGGTGCAGTTTGACTCGTTTCAGAGGGCAGTGTTTCCTCGACAAGTTGTGTTCCAGGATGTTCAGGAAGCTGGCGTACATCTCGTCTACCGTCTGTTGTCCGCACGCCGCACGTCGCTTACCAGTCCGACTGAGCAAGTCCAGACAGAGATGGTTCCAGTCGACTATGCGTAGTGGACCATGTCAGGGACGGTTCTGGGCCGTTTCCGATCTCGTCCTCAGCGGTACAGATACTGGTGACCAGATCGTGATCACTGGCGTGTGATTTAAAACCACCTCGGCTGTCGGGTTGGTGTTTGTCACGTTAGTTATTATGTGGTCCCAAAATTTTAGGCTTGGACCGTGATTCCCAGGTCGTGTGTTGGATCTCGAACCAAGCTGATTGCAGTTCTAGCTCATCCAGCATAGTTGGGTACGCGCCTACTTCTGGTCTTTCAGGCTGCAGCAAGGTCCAGATTGGTGTCTACCCAAGCAGGTACCACGTCTTTCCAAGGCGGGATACTTCCAAGACAGCTCCCTCTGCAGGGCGTCGATGTCCGACGGTGGCGGGTCCATCTGGCGGCCGTAGATGGCGCCGATGACTGCTGACCGGGCTCCGGCCGCCGTCACGCATGAGCCACATGGGTACCGATCGGGGACTCGGATTAGCGGTGACATCTATGGTACTGGTAGGGGCCCGGTCCTGGGTAAGGGCCCGATCAAGTGCAGGGCCCCGGGGCTGGCAGAGGCGTCATATGGGGCCCGATCAGGTCGAGGGACCCGTCACAAAACATGACCCGGTCCTTGTAAATTATTTATACAAGGCAGGTCTTGTCAGGCCCCGATCCGAGGCAGGGGACGGTGCTGGGCAATGCGTGATATGGGCCGGTCACAACAGGGTCCGTCCTTGCAAATTATTGATACGAGACCCGGATCCGGAAGTAGTCCGGTCTTTTTTTTTCCTTGTTTTTTCTTCTATTTTTTTCACATTTTATACATTTATTACACATCAGACGATACACATTACACTCACAAACACTTGCGTATTTCCTCCGTATCATATTTGATACTTTTGTGTGGTGCCCGTCTGGCCAAGCCGGGACGGGCGCCAGTACAGCTCGGCAAAACCCGTCCCGGCTCCGGGGAGGTCTCGGGGGTTACGCCCCCGGCCGGGGAGAGCTATGGGATACCTCCCCGGCGCTCCAGACGGGCCGCAGGCCCCCGCCCGCACTGCCTCGTGCTTAGCGAGGCAGTGCCCCATGCCGCCGACCGGGCGTGCAGTACCCGTCAGCCCCGTTAGACTGGCGCAATCGCACGGCCCGGCCGGCCGACCGGCCCCACAAAATTGCGAGGACGGTCTCGGGTTAGCCCGGTTGGTTATGGGCGGGGGCCGCTCGGGTCCCCCGCCGGCCGCGCTTCGCATTAACATGCGGTCTATTCTTTGCGAAGCGGGCTCCCGACGCAGCGGGCCCGGGGCCCGAGGCGCCGACCTAGAGGCCGGCGACCCGGGTCCCCGGCCGGCCGACCGGTTTCCCGAAGGCGGCTGTCCACCTACCGGGTCCGGTCCGGGTCTGTCAAGTCCCGGCGTCGGGGTGGCGGGGACCCTTTCCGCTCATGCGAATCAAGCCACCAATGCGGTGGTCGATGTCAGTCGCCAGGTTCCACTAACGTTGATCAGTCTTCCCTTAAAAAGTTGAGCATCTTCCATTTTTTGTCAAATTCTTCCGCCTTGTCATTTAATTTTGCACAATACTTCTCACTGCTTAAATCTGCCCGAAGTATGGATAATAACACTGCTACTGAAAGTTGCTTTTTTGAATAAATCATGTTCACACCTGCACTAACTACATGATTGATGATCAGGCTGTCCTCACCTCCTAATATTATTTCATTGATGGTAACTTTGTCTGCTAATCTGCTTAACTGTTGTCCAACAAGCCACGCTTTTATTTCATTCCAAAAGCATTTTACTCTTCGGCAGTTCCAAAATTTATGTTCTATGTTTTCACGCTGCATGCAATAATCGCAGGCATCTGTGGTTTTAATTTTAATTCTTTCAAGTAAACTATTTGTTCCTACTATGCGGGTTATTATTTTATACCTAATGGCCCTATACTGCACTGGAGTATCTCTTAAGCATGCATATATATTTTTCCAATTTACTTCCTGAAGTCTACTCTCCCACGCCCCCTCCCATATGTTATCTAGCTGCTTTGTTTTGGGTTCTACTAATATCTTACTTAGATGGGATGTTCCTGTGTTTGTTGACACAATGAAAGTGATAACTGGGTCCATAATCGGCTCATCTAGTTTCCGTCTTTCTGCAGATTGCCTCCACTCAAGAGGTAGGCTTCTTAGTAAAGACCTATAATCTAGGAATGTGGCATGGATATTATATATCTGTTTCAATTCTTCATATTCCATTAAAGATCCATCTGGTTTTAAAATATCGTTTAACGTTCTGATACCTTTCTCGTACCATTCCTTAAGCCAGGTACTTTTAAATTTAGTAACATCTGAAAAAAATATTGGACTTGCACTTATTTGGTGTGTATCTAGTTCATATACTTCTTTGAAATCAGCTAGGGCGGAAAAAACTTCTCTCCAGAATATATTTTTAATGTGGGGTAGCTTCTTTCGCAGCGCGGTGTGACCCATCCGCCAAAACTCTACATTTTTGCCTATTATTTCGCTTGCTATAGCCTTCCATACCCCACGTTTGGTGATATATCTCCTAATCCATGTAATTTTCAAGGCTCTCATATAGGATGTCAAATCCAACATACCCACTCCGCCCTTTAGTGGATCTTTTATAAGTGTGTTACGCTTTATCTTTTCTCCTTTACCGTGCCAAATAAATTTGAATAATGCTGTTGTCAAATCTTTGATAATTGCTTGGGATGGATTTGGAATTGCCATAAAAAGATAGCTTATCTTTGAAACTAGTAATGATTTGATTATCGTTACTTTTCCCAGTAATGATATGTTTCTTAGCATCCATTTGGCTATTTCACGTTTGATTTCGTTAACTTTCTCCCTGTATATCTCTGTTATACCGCTTAAACTATTTTGAAAGGTTATGCCTAATATTTTCAGTGCTTCACACCACTGTAGGTTGACATTTCTCTGAAATATGTCGGCATCTCTGTATGATGCTCCAATCCACATTGCTTGTGTTTTATCTAAGTTTGGACTCAATCCAGAAAACTTTGCAAACCATCCAAGTTCCTGGAAAAGTTTCATGAAACACCTTTCGTTCGGCTCTATCAGGCAAACTGTATCATCGGCATACATTAATATTTTTTGTTCTTGATTTGCCATTTTTATTCCCTTAATGTCTACATTACAACTGATCCTTTTTGCGAAAACATCCATGACTAGTATAAATAAATAACAACTCAACGCATCCCCCTGTCTACATGATCTAGCCAATTTTATCATCCCTGACAAATGTCCGTTATACAAAACCCTAGCAAACGAACCAATGTATAATGTGTCAAACCATCTTATGATATTGGGCGGAAAATTTCTTACTTCAAGCACCTTTCTAATAAAAGACCAGCTTACTGAATCAAATGCTGCTTCAATGTCCAAGCTCAACAAAATTCCACTTGTCTGCTCCTGTTTCATGAGCTGTATTATATCATATATCATCCTAATATTATCTCCAATGAATCTCCCCTTCAGATAAGCAGACTGGCAAACATCTATTATTTTTTGTAGAACCACCTTCAATCTGTTCGCAATAGCACCCGAAATTATTTTGTAGCAAACGTTGAGAAGGGTTATAGGTCTATATGATTTTAATAAATCTCTTGGTTTATTTGGTTTCGGTAATAGTACAATTATTCCCTCTCTTAATGTCTGTGGAAGTGCACCTTTTGAAAAACTTTCATTACACATAGCATGAATGAACTCCTTTAGATCTGACCAGAAAAATTTATAAAAATCGACGGAAAAACCATTGCTACCTGGGGATGTCCCGTTTTTCATTTTGAAAAGGGTCGACCCTAATTCTGATAGAGTTACTGGCTCCTCTAACTTATACCTGTCCGAGTCATTTACCCCTGTTAATTCTATTTCCGACAAGTAGATATCGCATTCTTCTTCTATTATATTATGATTTTGCTGACGAAACCTTCTTTGAAAGAAATCTTCAAATGTTTTCAGAATATCTGTCTGATTTCTTTTGATACCTTCTGATGTCTTAATACATGGAATTTTCTTACTTTCGTACCTTCTCTTTTCCAGCGTCAAAAAATATTTAGACGGCTTCTCTGAGTTCTCCCTCCATATTGCCCTGGACCTAACTATGCTTCCCCTTAATCTCTTTTCTCTAAGATGCTCTAATTCTTTCTTCTTACCCTGTAGCTGATCACTTATTTCACGGCTACCTATCTCATCAATTTTCTTTTCCAGCTCGCATATAATGTCCTCTAATTGCCTTTCTTCATTCCTCTCCTCTTTTGTCTTTTGAATACCGAAGGAAACAGTCTCTCTCCTTAGTGTTAACATCAATACCTCAAAGAAAAGAGATGAGCTTATAGTGAACTCTACACAAGTAAGGTTTTCTTTAACATAATCATCCCTATAAATAGGTAATGCATATTCGCATACCGTAGTTTTTGTGGTCTTTTTTACTAAGTTTATATAATTTGGATCGTTCAATAAAGAGGCATTGAATTTGAACAGCCCCCTCCCTCTCGGCTGTTTCGTGATGTCTAATCGCAACGTTATCATGGAGTGGTCTGACCTGTAGCCTGGCTGAATTTCAGTTGTTTCGACATAGCCCTCCAAACTGCCGCTAATGAGAAACATATCCAGCCTAGCCTGTTTAACCACTGGACTCCCTACCCTCCAGGTATATCTCCTGACTTCTGGGTTCCTTTCTCTATATATGTCTATCAGTCCATTTTCAGACATCACGTTTTTCACAGCCTCTTTTGCTTTGATGTTGTTTTCTCGCCTGTAGTTGAAATTGTCCATCCTTTGATTTAGAGTTAAATTAAAATCACCTCCAATTATACATGGCATATCTACTTCACCTATCATCCTACTTATTTTCTCAGACAAATTGTTGTAGAAACTAGGGTCATCTGAATTAGGACCATATATATTTACCAGACACAAATCTGTCGTATCCTGTATTCTGGCCTTAGTAATGATGAAGTTACCATTCTCATCTAAACTTGTATCGCTGAAGCAGACTTCTATATTTTTAGTCAATATTGCCACGCCCCTCGCATTATTCGCATACGGCGCTATTAGAACATCCGTTCCCCATGCGTTTCTGAAATAGGGAACTCCTATTTTCCTGCAATGGATATCTTGAAGGAAGCAAATATTGAAATTCTGATTTCGTAAGTAGGCAAACACATCCTTCCTTTTCCTGAAATCTCCTAACCCTCTGCAATTAAAAGATACAAATTTAATATCACTCATATTTTAGATTTAATCAATGACTCAATCTAATATTTACTCCCATTCTTGGAAAACAATGGCAAAAAAACTGATCAACGCTTGATGTGAATGCCCAACCCGGCCACCAGCACTCACATCGCAGACTCTCTCCTACGCACGAGAGGCTCATACATTCCATCTCCATGCACTTCAACGACTCAAAATAAACCAAATTTAACACACACATAACACGACAAAGAAGACAATGCAAATCTCCGTAATGATCTGTAACACGACGCCTGTGAATTTCTCGCATTTTGTTTTTATGTGTCATGCTTTTATACTTTTTTCTATTTTTACTGATGACAATTGTATCGCTATCCACGCAAGGTACGCACGTGACATCTTATACTTATACAAGTACGCATCCTCACTCTGCCCCACCTCTTCAATCTTATTACGGGACAAAAACAAGTCATTTCCAGTACGTTCTGATATCACCTGTTCTACTTTTCCCAGACACTCTTTCCTGGATTCTGGCCCCTTCTCCTAATCCCCCGGACTGGATCGCAAATACAGTTGGTTGGGATCTCAGTTCAGCGCCCTCTTCATCCCCCCTTCCCTCGGCCGGCGATAGATGTCGCGCTTTACCCAGGTCGGCGTGCGCTCCACCACCGCTCCTCTGTCCTGGCGGAAGGCTGGAGGTCCGCCTCCCCACTCTACCCCGACCGGGAGATCCACCAGTTCCCGTCCCCTTCCCCGCCCCCCCCTTCCCCCCACGCCGGCTGTCAGTTCTCGCCCCTTGCGCCGTACCTCGGCTAGAGGCGAGTCCAGGTGCATCGAGCGAGATGTCACCCCGTCCGGCTCCGATGGGCCACTCGTCGCCGTCGCCGTCGCCGTCTCCTGTCGCCTCCTCCCTCCTGCGTCCGCGTTGGCGCTCCTCCTCCAGTCCTCTCGTCCGCCGGCGTCAGTCTGACCAGTCAGCGGCGGCCCCAGGTCGGACGGACCGGCGCACCGATCTGATCCGGGCCTCTCAGCACTCAACCCCGCTGCAGAGGTCTCCATGAATCCCGGCCGAGACTCCCCCGTCACGCCACCACTTCGCCAACCCGCCCGCGGGCCCGAGCCAGGCCGCCCGGGCAGAGGCGGATCCAGCCTAGGAGCCCGGGCGACGTGCCGGCCGAGCGCCGGCCGGTCTCCGCTCCTTATCCCGCCGGGCGCCGGTGCTGGGCTCGCCCCGGCGTCCGTGCTCCCGCCGCAGACCAGCGGGCCAGCGTCTGCCGGCGCGATCGCTGTCCGCCCGGGGTCACGCGACCTCGGCTGGTCAGGCGCAGGGGCGACTCCAGGTACCGCCGAACAGGGAGTCTCTACTGCGACATGAGTTGCACTCCATCGCAGCAGATATCCCGCCTCCTCCCTATTCCTGACTCTCGTGAGCCGATCTTCTCTGCTCACAGCGAAGAGCACCTCTCCTCCTCTCGTCAGCACGGTTGACAACCTCCCCTCTCTGCGCTCGTGGAGGAGCAGATTCAGAACATCTTGCCTGATCGGAGTCAAGTTTTCATTGATGAAGATTTTGTGACCCCTCAGCTTGTGCTTGGATCTGTACACTTGATCTCTCAGCGAGCCTCTTTCGTCCCCTGCAAATTTGACTAGTAAGCGATTTCTAGGCAGACGCTTTACATAGACTATTTGTCCCGGAGCAACTTCTAGCTCGAGCAGTCTATCAATCACAGCTACCACCGCCACTACAAGTCTGTCATCGCTTTCTGGGATATGCAGGTCTCGCCCTGCAAATATCAGATGTGGCCTCCTCCTCAGCTTCTCAGCGTCCTCCCTCTCCTGCTCAAGCTGTGCGACTCTATCTTTCATGCTTCGCCAGCCCTCGTGAATTTCCTTCAGTTCCTTTTCCAGCGCGGTTACTTTTTGCGTTGTTACTGTAATGGTTTCATACGCAAAGTTAAGAGAGTCTTCTATGCCAGCTATTCTTTGATCGAGTGATTTCTTAATCTCCTTTACAGCCTCACCGGTTTTCTCCTCAATGAATGCCTTCAATTCCTCCGTCGCTCCATCCTCCTTCTCTGGTGTTCCCGACTCGTGACGTCTTTTCCGTTGTTTTGTCATGCCGAGTCTTCTATGACCACCACTGCACTGAGTACTCGCCCACTCTGTCCCGCTCACTGCTCTCGCTGAGCTACTCACGCGGAGCGCCCGCACGCACGTCCGTCCGCCACGGCTGACCGGACGCGACTCTAAGTAGTCCGGTCTTGGTCACTGGTCAGGCCCGATCGAGGCAAGGGACCGGTGCTGGCAAGGCGTGTATCAGGGGCCCGGTCAGGCGTCGAGCCCGGTTCCTTCGAATGATTGATATGACGGGCCCATTGCTGACATGGCAGTAAGGCAGGGGCCCGGCCCGGTCTCCTGGCAAAATATGGCAGGCCGGGACCGTCCTAATGAGGGTCCTCTCATCACTTGGCATAGAGGGGCTTGATCTTTGAATATATCAGCAACTAGGGTGAATCTGGAGAAATGGTAAAGTAATGGTTCAATTCATAAAATTATGTTGTATAGACCAGTGTCAATAACCAAAACTAAGCGATGTGAGTAGGCACACTCCCTTTAATTAGGACTTTTCCCGGCGGAATACACTACACATTAGGTCACTACATATTTCTACTTATTCAACTTTATACTATCTTATTTTATATAATTTTTGTATTATACTATTATTATATTTTATCCCCAGGCCCAGGGAGCTTCTGGCCGTCAGGCGTCACCTAACACTTGATATCACACCCCCACACCCTCATTGCTTGGCCCTTGGCCGGGTCAGTGCGATTAGGCTCTCACTCACGGCATCGCACTGACCCACAATATCACTATCACTGCACACTAGTGGTGTCAATAGGTTACCACAATTTTGGTAACCGATAAAATGTTGTGACCGATTTGGTAATCGGTCGGTCAGGCTCATACATTTTTGGACACTTGTCGGTCAGCATAATCTTACAAATTCACTTTGTGTCACACCTTCACACATTATATCCAGCAAATTTGCTCCAACTTCAATCAATTAATGTAAATACTAAATAGAACACATTATTATTTTATCAAGATTGAAGATATTGCTCACAAGAGGAAGTGAAGTCTTGAAAATAAGTATTGTATAGTTATACCATCTTAACCCTATTTGTAACAGGCTCCTGGCTACCCCTATTTGTAACAGGGGGGGGGGGGGGGGGGGGGCGGATTCTGCCCCCCCCGGTAATCTCGAGATCTACCCGTCCGATTTTCAAAAATGAAACGGCGTTTGGTTCCCCTCAACACGATCTACATTTCTGAATAATAACAAAATCTACATTTTTGATAGGGGGCAACAGGGGGGCAAAAACCACAAATTTTTGTGGTATTTTTGATCCAACATAGCTTTCATGTTTATCGACCGATTTTAACACAATGAATACGAATCGATAGAGATTGAATTGTAAATTGATATATGATAGTGGCGTTTCAAAATTTCAAAATCATAGGCGTGTGCAGGTCACTCAATATGGGGGTGAAGTAAATGCGTAATAAAACCATTTTTTATGTTTTTTATAAAATAAATGAAATGGTATGTGATTGTGACATTAGACAAAACAGTTAAAAATCATATTTTTTGCCATAGGCGGTACCAGGTTAGTGAAAAAGGGGGTAAAATTGGAAAAAATATTAACCGCAGACAAGTTGCTACCCAGCACTATAAATATGTTACTGATCGTAGATAGTTCCTTTTTGCATGTTTTACTTCATCATAGGCGTATCCAGGATCCAAACTGGGGCGGCTCAATACCTTTTGATAAGTATATTATCCGCTATTATGATACTAACTAGTCAACCGTGACTCTTTCACTTACAACTTCAATTAACATTGCTTACCCCCCTTTTACCCTACCTGGACTCGCCTATTATCTTATAATCGTTCGTAGAGTAGCCTGTGGTGCGTGTTTCATACGAAAACTACAGTATGTTATGTCATTGTACGCCCATGCCTCTTAGTTTCCTTGCAATAATATGACCCCCTTTCTTCCATTCCTGAGCGCGCCTCTGCAAAAAAATGACTATATTCCCTTTCCTGACCTCATATGTGCATATATAATTATAAGCTAACCGTCTATTGCGCCGTTATCGCTGGTATATCGTCATCACCAAGACAGTCACCCCCCTTTTCATGTGCCTGAACACGCCCCTGAAACTCTATATGTAATACATTATGCAAATAATGGAAGCAGAAGCTATCTTTTACATCTTGATAACTATAAATGCCCCTTACATTGCTCTATTTGTTTCCCGCCAAGCATTGAATACTTCCTGGAAACCCCCCCCCCCTTTTCAAGCCCCTGAAACCGCCTCTGCCATGAAATTTTAATGATATTTCATTAACATCAACTAATTTGCACTTGTTGCAATCACCGTGAACCGATGTAACTCCTTCATACTTGAGGCAGTTACGAAGAAACCGTGAAGATCGCATTTCCGTATTATCGCCAAATATCGCCTCCGAACCCACCCAAAACTGTACCCTGGAACCGCCTCTGTTCAAGTTAAGAACTCAAAATTTTGACTCCAAATGCGGTATTCAATTCTATGAAAAGTTCCAAAATTTCATGGGCCTGCTCCCAGCCGTTCTGGAGATATCTGCGAAAAACATGAGGGGGGGGGGGGGCGGAATCCGCCCCCCCTGTTACAAATAGGGTTAAGTAGCATATGCCGCAGGATACGGCATACAAACCAGTAACCAGTAACCACTAACCAAGCACAATAATGCAACACACAGTGCACAATGCAAATTGATGATTGGTGTTTAAGGGCGCTCCGACAACGAAGGTCACATGGCGTCCAATGTCCATCAATGCACATTCATAATGATTTTCAAGAAATAAATGACCCTTGTGATATTTCAAAAGTGAGGATAGAACCACTTCATATATTTCAAAGAATGGGGTGTTACTGAAAAGACAAGAGAAATCATTAAAAATGACTAAGGGGAATTACAAAAGAACTAAGAGGCAGCCTGTATCCCTTACGGCCATAGTAGTATCAATACACCATCTTAAGAAGCAAGCACAGACTAGTAATCAAACCACTAACCAAGCACAATAATGCAATGCAACGCACAATGCACATTCATAATGTGACTCAAGAAATAAATGATCCTTATTCCTTGTGCTATTTCACAAGTGAGGATAGAACCACTTCATATGCCTATTTCGAAGAATGATGCATAACATAATAGAAAATAGTATTAGATAGCCTATAGCCTTACTGGAGGTGTTACTGAAAAGACAAGGGAACTTATTCAAAGTGACTAAGGATAATTAAAAAAGAACTTAAGGAGGCAGCCTGTGGCCCTGTATCACTATGGCCAAGGTAACTTAATAACACTTATGGCTATAGCGCCAAGCACGTATTGAACCAAAAATAGGTTGCCTAATTCTAGATACGCCTGGCAAATATGGTTGGTGTCTTAGTATGAACTGTTTGAAACATAAAACGTCCGTCTCACTACCTGCCAACAATCCACTAATATGGAAATTTCGTTTTGTATTATTTCCCTCTTTTAATGCAGTACGCCAGCATTTTTGTTTTTGAAAGAATATAATTGATAGTTTGATGAAATGGGAGCATACTATAAATGTGTGGTATAAAACCTAGAATCTAGTGAAGAAATGGGTGATATGTTTCTCTCGAAGTCATTTAACTTTATACAAATAAAGTTTTTAAATTTGGGATGATGTCATTATTGAGACATAGACCGCGCTGATGGGCTGACAAAGTGAGATTAGCGGAAAAAGTCGCTGTCAGCCAATCGGCGGCGGCACTAGCCTAGACCCCATTCTGCAAACTATAAATTGAATTGCTTAAAAACGGCTAAGTTTTGGGGAAAATGACCTTAGTATTTTCGACATTTCAATAACGCCAAAGATAATGGCTATCTCAGTTCAAAGCCAATACAAAGGTGAAAAATCCCCTTTAAAGGAAATAGTTCACCTTGTATATTTTTCTTCTCAAACACGATTTGATTAGATTGTTTAATAAAATGTATTTTTATATTGTCAAAAATGGCCTTATATCACGCAGATTCAGGACAGAAGCCCGTACCTTATTATTGTTTATCAGAACTATATGCATACTCTCTTGAGTCAGAGTTTTGACGTCACGCGAATTTTAAAAAAATGTTCAGCCAATCAGATTCGAAAGTAGTCGCGTAGGGATTGACTCGCATTAAAGATGTGCCAACTGGCGGCCGGCGATTCGCTTGCAAGCACCAGCTGCAAGCTGATTGGCTGATGGTATAGCCTCCCCCCGGGCTAGATCCAGCACCACATTCTTTCGCCAGCACCGCATTCCTTCGCCAGAAAAATCAAATATATTCGGCTAGTCTTTTCAGTCAAGAAAACTTGCAGATAGGGGTTTCCCAACGCGGGCTACAAAACTGCTATCTCAGTTTAAAGTGGTTGATGAAAAGCAAATGAATAAAACTTTTTCTAGATTGACATTTCACTATAAATTCCTCCGGATTATTAGAGCAAAATTCCAAATTACGTAAATATACTTTTTTAAGTATATTTACGTAATTTGGAATTTTGCTCTCCGATTGGTCGTGACGTCAGATGGCAACAGTTCAGGCGGTCAGTTACTAGAGGTAGTCTTGGGCGGCTCGGTTGACGCATTTCTTTCTAAAGGGAATAAATAGTTCACCTTTAACATGGGGTTTTAGACTGAGATGGCAGGTTTGTAGAGCAGATCTAAAAATGGGTTGTGGTGAAAGAATTATCTCCCTACGTTAAAGGGAAATAATGACCTTTTTCCACAAAAATGGAGTTAGCACTTGAAGTCGCCAGACGAGACCAAAATATATTGTAAATTCATCACATTTTGCATGAAAACTTCCCTACCGAAAGATATGTCAAGTTAAAGTTGATAAGCATTCCACACTTTTAACGACCGGTACTTGCAAGTACTTTTGGTCCTCATCAAACTGCGGGCTTTTCCCGTATTGTGTTTTTTAACGCAATGGAGTGGAAAGTATATTGTGCGTTCTGCTTGTTGTGATTATATGCCCGGCGATCTTCTAAAACTAACAACGATTGGAAAAGTGGCAATAAAATCGGAAGCTCATCGATGCACATCAAAGGCGGCATAGTTAGTGGTTGCGACCCTCAATTTGTGAAAATCGATTCATTTGTTTTCAACATTAGGAGTATTGTATCATTTGTCTGTGGCTGTATATAACACTATGCCTTATATTATCATGACAAATAAAAACAAAATCCCAAAAATACTAACAAACAATAACACAAAACTGGCAATTAAATCGGAAGCTCATCGATGCACATCGACGGCGACCTATTTAGCGTCGGCGATTTGTTTACAAAGTCATTGTCATGCTTCTCGGCGCACTTCACCATTGTGGCGAGTTGTTCCTGATTGGTATACCCAAGTCCCGTGTAGTATACCCAAGTCCCGTAGGCTTTGTTAATGACGTCACTGGTGCCATTCTTGTGTAGCATTGCAAAATATATCTGATTTTGAGTTGAAAGCTAATTAAAGACTTATTCAAATTATTGTTTTTAAGTTTGAATTTTCTTGTTAATCATTATTGAAGGTATTTTATCACTGTATTTCATAGTAGTTGACACTTCAGAAACTTGTGACGTAATAATATTGTATCCAATATACATTTCCTTCACCTTTTGCTATTGTGGCGCAGTGCCGAGTGCTTTGCGAATACTAGCTTGCCTCGGGTTCAATTCATTCCGCCCTTATTTTATTCGAGTTGGTATAGTTTGCATGTTGTTGTTATTCATGACTTATACTGATAGTCAGTCATGCATCACGGATGCTTCACGGATTGCTTCACGGATCAGAGCGCTGCTCGAACGCACGCTAGTAGCGCTAGTAGCGCTTTCGTTCTCCATGGCAACCAGGCGTGAGCCAATGAAAAGCCAGAACGTATTCCCTTTCTGGCTTTTGATTGGCTGACGTCTGGTTGCCATGGAAAACGAAAGCGCTACTAGCGTGTGTCCGAGCAGCGCTCAGTTTGATCGGAAACGTCACAGAGCCTCCAAAAATGCCGCACTCGATGTAAACAATGGTAGGGAAGGACGAATTTGTCAATGACCTTCATGAAGTACACAAGGTACTTGTTTTGTATTTTTTCCAAACTTACAACTTTGAATTTGGGAATAATTTTATTTAATTCTTAAATTTAAATAAAATAATTTTAAAACCATAACGGTAGCCTAAGAAATTGTTGCTAACAAAATCAAAAGGTCATTATTTCCCTTTAAAGGGAATGTTTCATCTTTGTATTGGTTTTGAACTCCTGGGCCATTTGAACTGAGATAGATAGCCATTATCTTTGGCCATTATTGAGATGTCGAAATTACTAAGATCATTTTCCCCAAAGCCGTTTTTAAAGGGAGATAATCACCTTTTCCCACAAAATGGAGTTAGCACCTGAAATCGATAGACGAGGCCAAAATATGATGTAATTTCATCATATTTTGCATATAAACATTCCTACCGAAATAAATTGTCAGTTTCCTACCGATAAGCAATCCACGCTTATATCGGTCGGTACTCAGCAGGTACTCGGCAACGAATTCAGTAAATTATCCTCCATACCCATTGTTATTTATCATGAAGGTATGCAATGTTTCCGGCACCCTATCTTTTGCGAATATGTGCCAACAGATTTATGAACAATCAACAATCATTTGAGAAAAAAAGTGCATCGACATCGGCAGTTTAGCTTGGCACCGGCCGGCCGGTGCCAAGCTAAACTACGGCGACCTATTTAGTGTCGGCGATTTGTTTATAAGTGCCCATTCAACAACGTTGAAGAGATAGATGCAAAAACACCAGATGTTGCGCTTTCCAATAGTGGAGGGAAAATACCGATAATTAATTTTCCCAAACTTCCAAGTTTGAATGAGGGAATAATTTGTATTTAATTCTTAAATTTAGATCACATCATTTTAATACCATAACGGTAGTCAACTAAATTGTTGCTAACAAAATCAAAAGGTGATTATCTCCCATCAATTGAATTTCGCATTTTCAAACGGATCAGGCAAGTGCCGCCGGTGATTGGCTGACAGCCACTTTGTCAGCCAATCAGCGGCGGTCTATAGCTCAATAATGACGTAATCATCCCAAATAATAATACAAACTGTATTTGTATAATGTTACGTTCCTTCTGGAGATAAACAATATCACCATCGTTTTCAGCAGCAGTTACTTCATATTTTGTACTACAACCAGCGTATATTTGACAACTTTCAGAAGGGTGAAACATTCCCTTCAAGTAATTTCGACACAGGACTAGTGGTACCGGTTTCATGTCCGCTATTCTGGGCCACGAACGGGCCATGAACGCTCGCCGCTGGAGGCAGTTACACCCTGGCACGTAGTCTCTGATCACGACGGCTCGTAAATATCCGCTCAGCCGCCCGGGCTGCCCCTTGTCAGACTGTACTTGGCGTCAGGCGGAGGTAGAACGACAGCTGCTGTCGTACGATTTATCGTGAAATGCAAAGAAAACACTACTTCTTTCTCCACATGCTATCAGTTGTCCAAACGAAAGTCATATTCGTAGTTTTGAGCTCAAGATGGTGAATAATTTGTAGCATAATTTAATATGACCGCTTCCAAATGCTACTACATGTACTGCGAATACACTACTTTGACTACTACTTCGTATATTTGCTGGCATTTAATTAAATAAATAAAGATATAATCTATGGAAATACAAGTTATTGATAGCAAACAATACCTTTAATTTATAATAGACAAAACAATTACGATACAAATTATATCTTGTCTAATTCATTTGGGCGTTACATTCCCTACTGTTCTACCCGTTGTTCTATTACCCTGATACAGACATTTGGTCCAAGTGACTTGGACATACACTTGAGAAAGGTGTTGGTGTTGATAGAGCCGGGATGCCATCATTGCAGCAACGGGAGACTGTTACCAGTCTCCCCGGCTCCGGCACCCCGGCGAAACCTTGTGTTTTTGTTGTGTGCAAAATGTAATAATTTAGCAAGGAGAAATGTCCTAAATAAGACAAAACAGCGCCTATCGCGAAGGGTATTGGTAAAGGGTATGGTGAGGTATTGCAAGGCGTGCTATTCCATGGGGTGTCCTGATTACGGTTCTGGTATTCGTTTTTGCGAAAAAGTACTATTTTGTGATAATTTGAAAAATATTGATATTAATACAAATTACGTCACAATAATCTTGCGTCACCAAAACGAGATGTGACGTCATACCGGCAAAATTATATCCTTGAATCACAACATGTAAGCAACACTAACAACCTCGTTCGCTGGGTCGCGACTCCCGAGTATATTGGTCGCGATTGAAAATGTGTGAATGTTTACACTATGGCCTTGTATGAGTAGAGTTGGAGTGGCGTTGCGTGAACACTTACCCGTAATATTAATGTGCATAAATAAATGTGATATACCTACCCACAAATGTGTTTAAATGTGTGTTCATCGGTGTGGTGGATGTAAATAAATGTGTGGGTGTGCAGTTAATATTGCAGCTACCGGTACGGGGTACCCATCAAAAGGTGTGCCTTTTCAAGACGAGTGTCGACATTGTTTTCAATTGGAAATCAAATGCAAATTCACAAAGTTATTGCCAATAATATTTTGAGCTAAGCGTCAATTCATCGTAAACGAAAAACACACTTTGTCAAAATGTAATCGATATATTGCATGCACGTCGACCAGCTACTAATGAACAAATGCGTCTTATTACGAAGCATCTTTTGGTAATTTTCAATTGGAAATCGGTTCACAATTGACAGGTAATTACTTAAAACTGTAACCACATGCATAATTTATCCCTAATGTATCGCAGTTATAGGTGCATGTGTTTCTATTGCGGACAATATTGTAGCTACCGGTACGAGCCACCCATCAAAAGGTGTGCCTTTTCAAGACGAGTGTCGGTATTATTTTCAATTGAAAATCCAATGAAAATTTACAAAATTATGGCCAATAATATGTATAGCTCATCCAAACTTGCCGCAAGACAGCGTAATGCAAGAACAAACATTTGCACAATTTAATCGATATATTGCAGGTACCCAGACCAGCTACCCATAAGCACATGCGTATTTTCACGAAGCATCTTTTGGTAATTTTCAATTGGAAATAGGTTCAAAATTAACCAAGTTATGTACTCAAAACCTGAAGTCACGTGTATAATAGGGGCATAAATTCTGGATGTGCTTCTACTGCAGCGAACATTCCAGTTACAGGTACGAACCACCCATCAACAGATGTGATTGTCAAGACGAGTGTCGGGGCATTATTTTCAATTGGAAATCCAATGGAAATTGACAAAGTTATGGCCAATAATATTTATAGCTTATGAACACATCAGGGGGTGACACCGCTTGAGCGAGCGCCGTATAGGCCACCTCGTCTGAGCAAAAAAAAACTTGATGTGACGTAACTGGCGGCAAAGCGCGCAGCGCACAGCCGGCTCTGGCGACGTCCGTGACACGGCTGCCGCCGGCGCATAGGCCCGGGAACAGGGGGCAGATGGCGCTCTTGCCCCCCAACTTCAGGACGCCCCCCGAACTTTGGATAGGCTCAGCTTAAAGGGATATTGCCAGCTCCGGAGGATTTCTAAAAAGCAACTTAAATGAATGGTGGGATCAACAATCATGTATGCTCAAGCTCAAACTTGCTCATGCAGCACATAAAGCAGTGTATCGGCGAAGCATTTTGTATTTATTTCTGACTTCAAAACGTTGGTCCCAGCTGTGCTCAGTACTAGATTCATGATGGCCGCTCTCATCCAGTTTGGCTGTGGTATTGGCGCCCGCCCAAAGCCGAAGCGTATGAATTCGCCGAGACTTGACCTTGAAAAGTATATATGTGTTATAAGGTATAGGTCACATAACTCCTACGGTCCCAAAGTCGAGCCATAGCAATTTTTGCTGTTTTATTATGAAAGAGGCTAAGGTTGTTGAAAATATAATTAATTGCATACGCTTTTTAATTTTAAAGTGCACTGACGGAATGGTGATGTTGAGTTTGCAACATTCAAAAGAAAATAACAGTCCGCAAAGAATAGATTCTAAATAGTGATGTGGCCACTCCAATTTTACGAATGCTTGGCAAGCATGAGTGGTGCAAATGTATTTTTTGATCTAATGGGGGGGGGGGGGGGAGTTTCGGGAACCAAATTTTGCAGATGAAATCTGACACGCTTAATCGACCGATACACACCAAAAACTCCACATTGGCCTGCGAGGTGGCAATGTCCCTTTAACGTTGCGTAAAAGAAGGATCGTATGAGACACCGAAAATATAAGGTTTTCTTCACAAAATTCGTCATTTGCAAGACAGCTTTTCTCGACCTCTGCCTGCCTCGACCGCGGATTTTACCATGTTCGAGCGGGCCTGTTTTAACATGGGCTCTCGGTTCGCAGAAAACAGCCCCTGTCATGAGAGGGTCCACATTAGGAAGGCCCCGGCATGCCACATTTTGTCAGGACCGGCCTGATCAAGACCGGGCCCCTGCCTTACTGCAATGCCAAGAATGTGCCCGTGATATAAATAATTCGAAGGAACCGGGCTCGACGCATGACCGGGCCCCTGACACACACCTTTGCCAGCACGGGGCCCCTGCCTCGATCGGGCCTGACCAGTGACCAAGACCGGGCCGCTTCCAGGACCGGGTCCGCATCAATAATTTGCAAGGACCGGACCCTGTTGTGACCGGGCCTTTGCCAGCACCGGCCCCTGCCTCGATCGGGCCTGATCAAGAACGGGCCCGTATGAATAATTTGCAAGGACCGGGTCATGTTGTGACGGGTCCCTCGACCTGACCGGGCCCCATATCACGCCTCTGCCAGCCCCGGGGCCCTGCCTTGATCGGGCCCCTACCAGTAACAGGCCCGTATCAATAATTTGCAAGGAGTGGGCCCTGTTGTGACCGGGCCCTCGTCCTGACCGGGCCCCATATCACGCCTTTGCCATCACTGGGCCCCTGCCTCGATCGGACCTGACCAAGACCGGACACCTACCAGGAACTGGCCAGTATCAAGAATATGCAAGGACCGGATCATGCTGTGAACGGGTCCTCGTCCTGACCGGGCCCCATGCCACGCCTTTGCCAGCAGCAGGCCCCTGTCTCGATCGGGCCTAACCAAGACCGGGCCCCTATCAGAAACGGGCCAGCATTAAGAACATGCAAGGATCAGGCCCTTGTCCTAACCGACCCCCATATCACGCCAATTTGCCAGCAACGGGCCCCTGTCTCGATCAGGCCTGACCAAGACCGGGCCCCTGCCAGCGCCAGGTATAGGCCAGAATACGGGTCCATGTGATACGTGCCCCTCAGAAATTGGGGGGTCAGCTGACCTTTTTGACCCCCCCACTCCCCTCCCTTCCCTACGTGCGCCACTGGCGAGTTGTAACTGTCGGCTGACTACGTGTTCCGCTTGAGCGCTGCGCCGACGAGAGCCGGCTGCCGCCAGTGACGTCATCCGGCGGTCCGCCGAGTTCAATGTCAAATGGTTCGTGTCCTTACCTGGTTATAGGGCCATGGAACACATGATGCGTTTCGGTGACGGTCGGTTCAAATATCGAAAACGAAGTGCGGTAGGAACAGACTTGTCAATGATTCATAGTAGTCATGAATCGATTCAGTGATTCACGGACCATAATTAATGATTCAATCATGATTCAATCACTCAACATTAATGTAATGAATGATTCAATCATGATTAAATCACTCAACATTACCATAATGAATGATTCAATCATGATTCAATCACTCAACATTACTGTAATGAATGATGCAATCATTATCAAATCACTCAACATTACCATAATGAATAATTCAATCATGATTCAATCACTCAACATTAACACTGGTCATGTTGAGTCGATTCACAGTGACTCACGGCTAATATCAGTGGCTCATGAATGATTAATTCACAATGACTCGCAATGTGGATAACTATCCTTAATGTCAGACAGTTCTCTTTGCAGTTTGCAGTCATTCAAAACCCTTGTAGCAATTTAATTGACGTCATTGAATGTGGTTATTGAATTATGAAAATAGTTTGGTTAGTTATAGATCAAAGCAGCGGGCGGCCGCGGACGAAAGTGGCGGAACGGCAAAGAGGGCACGACGCCAATTGCAGGACATTTGCTGAAATGGAAAATAGGTTGTTTACTTTAATTATAAAATGATATTCATAATATTTATTATAATTGCAAATTTCAAGTTCCAAAAGCATTAATGACTTTAGGCTTCGTTTTTTTAAGCGAATAGAACATTTATTTTGATTTTGCATTAGGTATTATTTTGTATACAGCATGATGTGGAATAAAGCTGTGCAGATGCGACAGCGATATTTGAGACATGCGGAGGTCATGCAAATGTTCGTTTATGATTTAGTTTTGTACTAGAGGGCCTGTATTGCGCGATGCGCAATTTATATAGCCAGCTAATTTATATATGCTAGCCGTTTCCCGTATCTCGTATTCCGTATTCAGTATTCCGTATTCCGTATTCCTTATTCCTTATTCCTTATTCTTTATTCCGTATTCCGTAGTCCGTATCTCGTATTCCGTATCCCGTTCCCGTTATTGTATCCCGTATCCCGTATCCCGTAACCCGTATCCCGTATCCCGTATCCCGTATCCCGTATCCCGTATCCCGAATCCCGCATCCCGTATCCCGTATCCAGTATCCCGTATCCCGTATCCCGTATACCGTATCCCGTATCCCGTATCCCGTATCCTGTATCCAGTATCCCGTATCCCGTATCCCGTATCCCGTTCCCGTACCCCGTTCCCCTTCCCGTATTCCGTTCCCGTATCCCGTATCCCGTTCTTGTATCCCGTTCCCGTATCCCGTTCCCGTATCCCGTTCCCGTATCCCGTTCCCGTGTCCCGTTCCCGTATCCCGTTCACGTATCCCGTTCCCGTATCCCGTTCCCGTATCCCGTATCCCGTATCCCGTTCCCGTATCCCGTTCCCGTATCCCGTTCCCGTATCCCGTTCCCATATCCCGTTCCCGTATCCCGTTCCCGTATCACGTTCCCGTATCCCGTTCCAGTATCCCGTTCCCGTATCCCGTTCCCGTGTCCCGTTCCCGTATCCCGTTATCGTATCCCGTTATCGTATCCCGTTATCGTATCCCGTTATCGTATCCCGTTCTCGTATCCCGTTCCCGTATCTAGTTCCCGAATCCCGTTCCCGTATCCCGCTCCCGTATCACGTTCCCATATCCCGTTCCCGTATCCCGTTCCCGTATCCCGTTCCCGTATCCCGTTCCCGTATCCCGTTCCCGTATCCCGTTCCCGTATCTCGTTCCCGTATCCCGTTCCCGTATCCCGTTCCCGTATCCCGTTCCCGCATCCCGTTCCCGTATCCCGTTCCCGTATCCAGTTCCCGTATCCCGTTCCCGTATCCCGTTCCCGTATCCCGTTCCCGTATCCCATATCCCGTTCCCGTATCCCGTTCCCGTATCCCGTTCCCGTATCCCGTATCCCGTTCCCGTATCCCGTTCCCGTATCCCGTTCCCGTATCCCGTTCCCTTATCCCGTTCCCGTATCCCGTTCCCGTATCCCGTTCCCGTATCCCGTTCCCGTATCCCGTTCCCGTATCCCGTTCCCGTATCCCGTTCCCGTATCCCGTTCCAGTATCCCGTTCCCGTATCCCGATCCCGTATCCGGTTCCCGTATCCGGTTCCCGTATCCGATTCCCGTATCCGGTTCCCGTATCCGGTTCCCGTATCCGGTTCCCGTATCCGGTTCCCGTATCCGGTTCCCGTATCCGGTTCCCGTATCCGGTTCCCGTATCCCGTTCCCGTATCACGTTCCCGTATCCCGTTCCAGTCTCCCGTTCCCGTATCCCGTTCCCGTGTCCCGTTCCCGTATCCCGTTATCGTATCTCGTTATAGTATCCCGTTATCGTATCCCGTTCTCGTATCCCGTTCCCGTATCCCGTTCCCGTATCCCGTTCCCGAATCCCGTTCCCGTATCCCGCTCCCGTATCCCGTTCCCATATCCCGTTCCCGTATCCCGTATCCCGTATCCCGTTCCCGTATCCCGTTCCCTTATCCCGTTCCCGTATCCCGTTCCCGTATCCCGTATCCCGTTCCCGTATCCCGTTCCCGTATCCCGTATCCCGTTCCCGTTTCCCGTTCCCGTATCCCGTTCCCGTATCCCGTTCCCGTATCCCGTTCCCGTATCCCGTTCCCGTATCCCGTTCCCGTATCCCGTTCCCGCATCCCGTTCCCGTATCCCGTTCCCGTATCCCGTTCCCGTATCCCGTATGTCGTTCCCGTATCCCGTTCCCGTATCCCGTTCCCGTATCCCGTTCCCGTATCCCGTTCCCGTATCCCGTTCCCGTATCCCGTTCCCGTATCCCTTTCCCGTATCCTGTTCCCGTATCCCGTTTCCCGTATCACGTTCCCGTATCACGTTCCCGTATCACGTCCCCGTCTCCCGTTCCCGTATCCCGTTCTCGTATCCCGTTCCCGTATCCCATTCCCGTATCCCGTTCCCGTATCCCGTTCCCGTATCCCGTTCCCGTATCCCGTTCCCGTATCCCGTTCCCGTATCCCGTTCCCGTATCCCGTTCCCGTATCCCGTTCCCGTATCCCATTCCCGTATTCCGTGCCCGTATCCCGTTCCTGTATCTCGTTGCCGTATCCCGTTCCCGTATCCCGTTCACGTATCCCGTTCCCGTATCCCGTATCCCGTATCCCGTTCCCGTATCCCGTTCCCGTATCCCGTTCCCGTATCCCGTTCCCGTATCCCGTTCCCGTATCACGTTCCCGTATCCCGTTCCAGTATCCCGTTCCCGTATCCCGTTATCGTATCCCGTTATAGTATCCCGTTATCGTATCCCGTTATCGTATCCCGTTCTCGTATCCCGCTCCCGTATCTAGTTCCCGAATCCCGTTCCCGTATCCCGCTCCCGTATCCCGTTCCCGTATCCCGTTCCCGTATCCCGTTCCCGTATCCCGTTCCCGTATCCCGTTCCCGTATCCCGTTCCCGTATCCCGTTCCCGTATCCCGTTCCCGTATCCCGTTCCCGTATCCCGTTCCCGTATCCCATATCCCGTTCCCGTATCCCGTTCCCGTATCCCGTATCCCGTATCCCGTTCCCGTATCCCGTTCCCGTATCCCGTTCCCGTATCCCGTTCCCGTATCCCGTTCCCGTATCCCGTTCCCGTATCCCGTTCCCGTATCCCGTTCCCGTATCCCGTTCCCGTATCCCGTTCCCGTATCCCGTTCCCGTATCCCGTTCCCGTATCCCGTTATCGTATCCCGTTCCTGTATCCCGTTCCAGTATCCCGTTCCCGTATCCCGTTCCCGTATCCCGTTCCCGTATTCCGTGCTCGTATCCCGTTCCTGTATCCCGTTGCCGTATCCCGTTGCCGTATCTCGTTCCCGTATCCCGTTCCCGTATCCCGTTCCCGTATCCCGTTCCCGTATCCTGTTCCCGTATCCTGTTCCCGTATCCCGTATCCCGTATCCCGTTCCCGTATCCCGTTCCCGTATCCCGTTCCCGTATCCCGTTCCCGTATCCCGTTCCCGTATCCCGTTCCCGTATCCCGTTCCCGTATCCCGTTCCCGTATCCCGTTCCCTTATCCCGTTCCCATATCCCGTTCCCATATCCCATATCCCATATCCAGTTCTTGTATCCCGTTCCCGAATCCCGTATCCCGTTCCCGTATCCTGTTCCCGTATCACGTTCCCGCATCCCGTTCCCGTATCCCGTTCCCGTATCCCGTTCCCGTATCCCGTTCCCGTATCCCGTGCCCGTATCCCGTGCCCGTATCTCGCGCCCGTATCCCGTGCCCGTATCCCGTGCCCGTATCCCGTGCCCGTATCCCGTGCCCGTATCCCGTGCCCGTATCCCGTGCCCGTCTCCCGTGCCCGTATCCCGTGCCCGTATCCCGTGCTCGTATCCCGTGCTCGTATCCCGTGCCCGTCTCCCGTGCCCGTATCCCGTGCCCGTATCCTGTGTCCGTATCCCGTGCCCGTATCCCGTGCCCGTATCCCGTGCCCGTATCCCGTGCCCGTATCCCGTGCCCGTATGCCGTGCCCGTATCCTGTGCCCTGTTCCCGTATCCAGTTCCCGAATCCCGTTCCCGTATCCCGTTCCTGTATCACGTTCCCGTATCACGTTCCCGTATCACGTTCCCGTATCCCGTTCCCGTATCCCGTTCCCGTATCCGGTGCCCGTATCCCGTGCCCGTATCCCGTGCCCGTGTCCCGTTCCTGTATCCCGTTGCCGTATCCCGTTGCCGTATCTCGTTCCCGTATCCCGTTCCCGTAACCCGTTCCCGTATCCCGTTCCCGTATCTCGTTCCCGTATCCCGTTCCCGTATCCCGTTCCCGTATCCCGTTCCCGTATCCCGTTCCCGTATCCCGGTCCCGTATACCGGTCCCGTATCCGGTTCCCGTATCCGGTTCCCGTATCCGGTTCCCGTATCCGGTTCCCGTATCCGGTTCCCGTATCCGGTTCCCGTATCCGGTTCCCGTATCCGGTTCCCGTATCCCGTTCCCGTATCCCGTTCCCGTATCTCGTTCCCGTATCCCGTTCCCGTATCCCGTTCCCGTATCCCGTTCCCGTTCCCGTATCCCGTTCTCGTATCCCGTTCCCGTATCCCGTTCTCGTATCCCATTCACGTATCCCGTTCCCGTATCCCGTTCCCGTCTCCCGATACCGTATCCCGTTACCCTATCTCGTTCCCGTATCCCGTTCCCGCATCCCGTATCCCGTATCCCGTTCCCGTATCCCGTTCCCGTATCCCGTTCCCGTATCCCGTTCCTGTATCCCGTATCCTGTTCCCGTATCCCGTTCACGTATCCCGTATCCCGTTCCCGTTTCCCGTTCCCATATCCCGTTCCCGTATCCTGTTCCCGTATCCCGTTCCCGTATCCCGTTCCCGTATCCCGTTCCCGTATCCCGTTCCCGTATCCCGTTCCCGTATCCCGTTCCCGTATCCCGTTCTCGTATCCCGTTCCCGTATCCCGTTCCCGTATCCCGTTCCCGTATCCCGTATGTCGTTCCCGTATCCCGTTCCCGTATCCCGTTCCCGTATCCCGTTCCCGTATCCCTTTCCCGTATCCTGTTCCCGTATCCCGTTTCCCGTATCACGTTCCCGTATCACGTCCCCGTCTCCCGTTCCCGTATCCCGTTCCCGTATCCCGTTCCCGTATCCCATTCCCGTATCCCATTCCCGTATCCCATTCCCGTATCCCGTTCCCGTATCCCGTTCCCGTATCCCGTTCCTTTATCCCGTTCCCGTATCCCGTTCCCGTATCCCGTTCCCGTATCCCAATCCCGTATCCCGTTCACGTATCCCGTTCACGTATCCCGTTCCCGTATTCCGTGCCCGTATCCCGTTCCTGTATCTCGTTGCCGTATCCCGTTGCCGTATCTCGTTCCCGTATCCTGTTCCCGTATCCTGTTCCCGTATCCCGTATCCCGTATCCCGTATCCCGTTCCCGTATCTCGTTCCCGTATCCCGTTCCCGTATCCCGTTCCCGTATCCCAATCCCGTATCCCGTTCCCGTATCCCGTTCCCGTATCCCGTTCCCATATCCCATATCCCATATCCAGTTCCCGTATCCCGTTCTTGTATCCCGTTCCCGTATCCCGTATCCCGTTCCCGTATCCCGTTCCCGTATCCCGTTCCCGTATCAAGCTCCCGTATCCCGTTCCCGTATCCCGTTCCCGTATCCCGCTCCCGTATCCCGTTCCCGTATCCCGTTCCCGTATCCCGTGCCCGTATCCCGTGCCCGTATCTCGCGCCCGTATCCCGTGCCCGTATCCCGTGCTCGTATCTCGTGCTCGTATCCCGTGCCCGTATCCCGTGCCCGTATCCCGTGCCCGTATCCTGTGTCCGTATCCCGTGCCCGTATCCCGTGCCCGTATCCCGTGCCCGTATCCCGTGCCCGTATCCCGTGCCCGTATACCGTGCCCGTATCCCGTGCCCGTATCCCGTGCCCGTATCCCGTGCCCGTATCCGTGCCCGTATGCCGTGCCCGTAGCCTGTGCCCTGTTCCAGTATCCAGTTCCCGAATCCCGTTCCCGTGTCATATTCCCGTGTCATATTCCCGTATCCCGTTCCCGTATCCCGTTCCCGTATCCCGTATGTCGTTCCCGTATCCCGTTCCCGTATCCCGTTCCCGTATCCCGTTCCCGTATCCCTTTCCCGTATCCTGTTCCCGTATCCCGTTTCCCGTATCACGTTCCCGTATCACGTCCCCGTCTCCCGTTCCCGTATCCCGTTCCCGTATCCCGTTCCCGTATCCCATTCCCGTATCCCATTCCCGTATCCCATTCCCGTATCCCGTTCCCGTATCCCGTTCCCGTATCCCGTTCCTTTATCCCGTTCCCGTATCCCGTTCCCGTATCCCGTTCCCGTATCCCGTTCCCGTATCCCGTTCACGTATCCCGTTCACGTATCCCGTTCCCGTATTCCGTGCCCTTATCCCGTTCCTGTATCTCGTTGCCGTATCCCGTTGCCGTATCTCGTTCCCGTATCCTGTTCCCGTATCCTGTTCCCGTATCCCGTATCCCGTATCCCGTATCCCGTTCCCGTATC
Organism: Chirona hameri; assembly: GCA_036785665.1. Classification (NCBI taxonomy): domain Eukaryota; kingdom Metazoa; phylum Arthropoda; class Thecostraca; order Balanomorpha; family Balanidae; genus Chirona; species Chirona hameri. The sequence goes on from JAXIVJ010008343.1 coordinate 28,731, forward strand.
TCGTTCCCGTATCCCGTTCCCGTATCCCGTTCCCGTATCCCGTTCCCGTATCCCGTTCCCGTATCCCGTTCCCGTATCCCGTTCCCATATCCCATATCCCATATCCAGTTCCCGTATCCCGTTCTTGTATCCCGTTCCCGTATCCCGTATCCCGTTCCCGTATCCCGTTCCCGTATCCCGTTCCCGTATCAAGCTCCCGTATCCCGTTCCCGTATCCCGTTCCCGTATCCCGCTCCCGTATCCCGTTCCCGTATCCCGTTCCCGTATCCCGTGCCCGTATCCCGTGCCCGTATCTCGCGCCCGTATCCCGTGCCCGTATCCCGTGCTCGTATCTCGTGCTCGTATCCCGTGCCCGTCTCCCGTGCCCGTATCCCGTGCCCGTATCCTGTGTCCGTATCCCGTGCCCGTATCCCGTGCCCGTATCCCGTGCCCGTATCCCGTGCCCGTATCCCGTGCCCGTATACCGTGCCCGTATCCCGTGCCCGTGTCCCGTGCCCGTATCCCGTGCCCGTATCCGTGCCCGTATGCCGTGCCCGTAGCCTGTGCCCTGTTCCAGTATCCAGTTCCCGAATCCCGTTCCCGTGTCATATTCCCGTGTCATATTCCCGTATCCCGTTCCCGTATCCCGTTCCCGTATCCCGTTCCCGTATCCCGTTCCCGTATCCCGTTCCCGTATCCCGTTCCCGTATCCGGTTCCCGTATCCGGTTCCCGTATCCGGTTCCCGTATCCGGTTCCCGTATCCGGTTCCCGTATCCGGTTCCCGTATCCGGTTCCCGTATCCGGTTCCCCTATCCGGTTCCCGTATCCGGTTCCCGTATTCCGTTCCCGTATCCGGTTCCCGTATCCGGTTCCCGTATCCCATTCCCGTATCCCGTTCCCGTATCCCGTTCCCGTATCCTGTTCCCGTATCCCGTTCCCGTATCCCGTTCCCTTATCCCGTTCCCGTATCCCGTTCCCGTATCCCGTTCCCGTATCCCGTTCCCGTATCCCGTTCCCGTATCCCGTTCCCGTATCCCGTTCCCGTATCCCGTTCCCGTATCCCGTTCCCGTATCCCGTTCCCGTATCCCGTTCCCGTATCCCGTTCCCGTATCCCGGTCCCGTATCCGGTTCCCGTATCCGGTTCCCGTATCCGATTCCCGTATCCGGTTCCCGTATCCGGTTCCCGTATCCGGTTCCCGTATCCGGTTCCCGTATCCGGTTCCCGTATCCCGTTCCCGTATCCCGTTCCCGTATCACGTTCCAGTATCCCGTTCCCGTATCCTGTTCCCGTGTCCCGTTCCCGTGTCCCGTTCCCGTATCCCGTTATCGTATCCCGTTATAGTATCCCGTTATCGTATCCCGTTCTCGTATCCCGTTCTCGTATCCCGTTCCCGTGTCCCGTTCCCGAATCCCGTTCCCGTATCCCGCTTCCGTATCCCGTTCCCATATCCCGTTCCCGTATCCCGTATCCCGTATCCCGTTCCCGTATCCCGTTCCCTTATCCCGTTCCCGTATCCCGTTCCCGTATCCCGTATCCCGTTCCCGTATCCCGTTCCCGTATCCCGTATCCCGTTCCCGTTTCCCGTTCCCATATCCCGTTCCCGTATCCCGTTCCCGTATCCCGTTCCCGTATCCCGTTCCCGTATCCCGTTCCCGTATCCCGTTCCCGTATCCCGTTCCCGTATCCCGTTCCCGTATCCCGTTCCCGCATCCCGTTCCCGTATCCCGTTCCCGTATCCCGTATGTCGTTCCCGTATCCCGTCCCCGTATCCCGTTCCCGTATCCCGTTCCCGTATCCCGTTCCCGTATCCCGTATCCCGTTCCCGTATCCCGTTCCCGTATCCCGTTCCCGTATCCCGTTCACGTATCCCTTTCCCGTATCCTGTTCCCGTATCCCGTTTCCCGTATCACGTTCCCGTATCACGTTCCCGTATCACGTCCCCGTCTCCCGTTCCCGTATCCCGTTCCCGTATCCCGTTCCCGTATCCCATTCCCGTATCCCGTATGTCGTTCCCGTATCCCGTCCCCGTATCCCGTTCCCGTATCCCGTTCCCGTATCCCGTTCCCGTATCCCGTATCCCGTTCCCGTATCCCGTTCCCGTATCCCGTTCCCGTATCCCGTTCACGTATCCCTTTCCCGTATCCTGTTCCCGTATCCCGTTTCCCGTATCACGTTCCCGTATCACGTTCCCGTATCACGTCCCCGTCTCCCGTTCCCGTATCCCGTTCCCGTATCCCGTTCCCGTATCCCATTCCCGTATCCCGTTCCCCTATCCCGTTCCCGTATCCCGTTCCTTTATCCCGTTCCCGTATCCCGTTCCCGTATCCCGTTCCCGTATCCCGTTCCCGTATCCCGTTCCCGTATTCCGTGCCCGTATCCCGTTCCTGTATCTCGTTGCCGTATCCCGTTCCCGTATCCCGTTCCCGTATCCCGTTCCCGTATCCCGTTCCTGTATCCCGTATCCCGTATCCCGTTCCCGTATCCCGTTCCCGTATCCCGTTCCCGTATCCCGTTCCCGTATCCCCTTCCCGTATCACGTTCCCGTATCCCGTTCCAGTATCCCGTTCCCGTGTCCCGTTCCCGTGTCCCTTTCCCGTATCCCGTTATCGTATCCCGTTATAGTATCCCGTTATCGTATCCCGTCATCGTATCCCGTTCTCGTATCCCGTTCCCGTATCTAGTTCCCGAATCCCGTTCCCGTATCCCGCTCCCGTATCCCGTTCCCGTATCCCGTTCCCGTATCCCGTTCCCGTATCCCGTTCCCGTATCCCGTTCCCGTATCCCGTTCCCGTATCCCGTTCCCGTATCCCGTTCCCGTATCCCGTTCCCGTATCCCGTTCCCGTATCCCGTTCCCTTATCCCGTTCCCGTATCCCGTTCCCGTATCCCATATCCCGTTCCCGTATCCCGTTCCCGTATCCCGTATCCCGTTCCCGTATCCCGTTCCCGTATCCCGTTCCCGTATCCCGTTCCCGTATCCCGTTCCCGTATCCCGTTCCCGTATCCCGTTCCTGTATCACGTTCCCGTATCACGTTCCCGTATCACGTTCCCATATCCCGTTCCCGTATCCCGTTCCCGTATCCGGTGCCCGTATCCCGTGCCCGTATCCCGTGCCCGTATCCCGTTCCTGTATCCCGTTGCCGTATCCCGTTCCCGTATCCCGTTCCCGTATCCCGTTCCCGTAACCCGTTCCCGTATCCCGTTCCCGTATCCCGTTCCCGTATCCCGTTCCCGTATCCCGTTCCCGTATCCCGTTCCCGTATCCCGGTCCCGTATCCGGTTCCCGTATCCGGTTCCCGTATCCGGTTCCCGTATCCGGTTCCCGTATCCGGTTCCCGTATCCGGTTCCCGTATCCGGCTCCCGTATCCGGTTCCCGTATCCGGTTCCCGTATCCGGTTCCCGTATCCGGTTCCCGTATCCGGTTCCCGTATCCCGTTCCCGTATCCCGTTCCCGTATCCCGTTCCCGTATCCCGTTCCCGTATCCCGTTCCCGTATCCCGTTCCCGTATCCCGTTCCCGTTCCCGTATCCTGTTCTCGTATCCCGTTCCCGTATCCCGTTCTCGTATCCCATTCACGTATCCCGTTCCCGTATCCCGTTCCCGTCTCCCGATACCGTATCCCGTTACCGTATCTCGTTCCCGTATCCCGTTCCTGTATCCCGTATCCCGTATCCCGTTCCCGTATCCCGTTCCCTTATCCCGTTCCCGTATCCCGTTCCTGTATCCCGTATCCCGTTCCCGTATCCCGTTCCCGTATCCCGTTCCCGTATCCCGTTCCCGTATCCCGTTCCCGTATCCCATATCCCGTTCCCGTATCCCGTTCCCGTATCCCGTATCCCGTTCCCGTATCCCGTTCCCGTCTCCCGTTCCCGTCTCCCGTTCCCGTATCCCGTTCCCGTATCCCGTTCCCGCATCCCGTTCCCGTATCCCGTTCCCGTATCCCGTGCCCGTATCCCGTGCCCGTATCTCGCGCCCGTATCCCGTGCCCGTATCCCGTGCTCGTATCTCGTGCTCGTATCCCGTGCCCGTCTCCCGTGCCCGTATCCCGTGCCCGTATCCTGTGTCCGTATCCCGTGCCCGTATCCCGTGCCCGTATCCCGTGCCCGTATCCCGTGCCCGTATCCCGTGCCCGTATCCCGTGCCCGTATACCGTGCCCGTATCCCGTGCCCGTATCCCGTTCCCGTATCCCGTTCCCGTATCCCGTTCCCGTATCCCGTTCCCGTATCCCGTTCCCGTATCCCGATCCCGTATCCGGTTCCCGTATCCGGTTCCCGTATCCGGTTCCCGTATCCGGTTCCCGTATCCGGTTCCCGTATCCGGTTCCCGTATCCGGTTCCCTTATCCGGTTCCCGTATCCGGTTCCCGTATTCCGTTCCCGTATCCGGTTCCCGTATCCGGTTCCCGTATCCCGTTCCCGTATCCCGTTCCCGTATCCCGTTCCCGTATCCCGTTCCCGTATCCCGTTCCCGTATCCCGTTCCCGTATCCCGTTCCCTTATCCCGTTCCCGTATCCCGTTCCCGTATCCCGTTCCCGTATCCCGTTCCCGTATCCCGTTCCCGTATCCCGTTCCCGTATCCCGTTCCCGTATCCCGGTCCCGTATCCCGGTCCCGTATCCCGGTCCCGTATCCGGTTCCCGTATCCGGTTCCCGTATCCGGTTCCCGTATCCGGTTCCCGTATCCGATTCCCGTATCCGGTTCCCGTATCCGGTTCCCGTATCCGGTTCCCGTATCCGGTTCCCGTATCCGGTTCCCGTATCCGGTTCCCGTATCCCGTTCCCGTATCCCGTTCCCGTATCACGTTCCCGTATTTCGTTCCAGTATCCCGTTCCCGTGTCCCGTTCCCGTATCCCGTTATCGTATCCCGTTATAGTATCCCGTTCCCGTATCCCGTTCCCGTATCCCGTTCCCGTATCCCGTTCCCGTATCCCGTTCCCGTATCCCGTTCCCGTATCCCGTTCCCGCATCCCGTTCCCGTATCCCGTTCCCGTATCCCGTATGTCGTTCCCGTATCCCGTCCCCGTATCCCGTTCCCGTATCCCGTTCCCGTATCCCGTTCCCGTATCCCGTTCCCGTATCCCGTATCCCGTTCCCGTATCCCGTTCCCGTATCCCGTTCCCGTATCCCGTTCCCGTATCCCGTTCCCGTATCCCTTTCCCGCATCCTGTTCCCGTATCCCGTTTCCCGTATCACGTTCCCGTATCACGTTCCCGTATCACGTCCCCGTCTCCCGTTCCCGTATCCCGTTCCCGTATCCCGTTCCCGTATCCCATTCCCGTATCCCGTTCCCGTATCCCGTGCCCGTATCCCGTGCCCGTATCCCGTTCCTGTATCCCGTTGCCGTATCCCGTTGCCGTATCCCGTTCCCGTATCCCGTTCCCGTAACCCGTTCCCGTATCCCGTTCCCGTATCTCGTTCCGGTATCCCGTTCCCGTATCCCGTTCCCGTATCCCGTTCCCGTATCCCGTTCCCGTATCCCGTTCCCGTATCCCGGTCCCGTATCCGGTTCCCGTATCCGGTTCCCGTATCCGGTTCCCGTATCCGGTTCCCGTATCCGGTTCCCGTATCCGGTTCCCGTATCCCGTTCCCGCATCCCGTTCCCGTAACCCGTTCCCGTATCCCGTTCCCGTATCCCGTTCCCGTATCCCGTTCCCGTATCCCGTTCCCGTTCCCGTATCCTGTTCTCGTATCCCGTTCCCGTATCCCGTTCTCGTATCCCATTCACGTATCCCGTTCCCGTATCCCGTTCCCGTCTCCCGATACCGTATCCCGTTACCGTATCTCGTTCCCGTATCCCGTTCCTGTATCCCGTATCCCGTATCCCGTTCCCGTATCCCGTTCCCGTATCCCGTTCCCGTATCCCGTTCCCTTATCCCGTTCCCGTATCCCGTTCCTGTATCCCGTATCCCGTTCCCGTATCCCGTTCCCGTATCCCGTATCCCGGTTCCCGTTTCCCGTTCCCATATCCCGTTCCCGTATCCCGTTCCCGTATCCCGTTCCCGTATCCCGTTCCCGTATCCCGTTCCCGTATCCCGTTCCCGTATCCCGTTCCCGTATCCCGTTCCCGTATCCCGTTCCCGCATCCCGTTCCCGTATCCCGTTCCCGTATCCCGTTCCCGTATCCCGTTCCCGTATCCCGTATGTCGTTCCCCTATCCCGTTCCCGTATCCCGTTCCCGTATCCCGTTCCCGCATCCCGTATGTCGTTCCCGTATCCCGTTCCCGTATCCCGTTCCCGTATCCCGTTCCCGTATCCCGTTCCCGTATCCCGTTCCCGTATCCCGTTCCCGTATCCCGTTCCCGTATCCCGTTCCCGTATCCCGTTCCCGTATCCCGTTCCCGTATCCCTTTCCCGTATCCTGTTCCCGTATCCCGTTTCCCGTATCACGTTCCCGTATCACGTCCCCGTCTCCCGTTCCCGTATCCCGTTCCCGTATCCCGTTCCCGTATCCCCTTCCCGTATCCCGTTCCCGTATCCCGTTCCCGTGTCCCGTTCCCGTATCCCGTTATCATATTCCGTTATCGTATCCCGTTATCGTATCCCGTTATCGTATCCCGTTCTCGTATCCCGTTCCCGTATCTAGTTCCCGAATCCCGTTCCCGTATCCCGTTCCCGTATCCCGTTCCCGTATCCCGTTCCCGTATCCCGTTCCCGTATCCCGTTCCCGTATCCCATTCCCGTATCCCGTTCCCGTATCCCGTTCCCTTATCCCGTTCCCGTATCCCGTTCCCGTATCCCATACCCCGTTCCCGTATCCCGTTCCCGTATCCCGTATCCCGTTCCCGTATCCCGTTCCTGTATCCCGTTCCTGTATCCCGTTCCTGTATCCCGTTCCCGTATCCCGTTCCCGTATCCCGTTCCCGTATCCCGTTCCCGTATCCCGTTCCCGTATCCCGTTCCCTTATCCCGTTCAAGTATCACGTTCCCGTATCCCGTTCCCGTCTCCCGTTATCGTATCCCGTTCCTGTATCCCGTTCCAGTATCCCGTTCCCGTATCCCGTTCCCGTATTCCGTTCCCATATCCCATATCCCATATCCAGTTCCCGTATCCCGTTCTTGTATCCCGTTCCCGAAACCCGTATCCCGTTCCCGTATCCCGTTCCCGTATCCCGTTCCCGAATCCCGTTCCCGTATCAAGCTCCCGTATCCCGTTCCCGTATCCCGTTCCCGTATCCCGTTCCCGTATCCCGTTCCCGTATCCCGTGCCCGTATCCCGTGCCCGTATCTCGCGCACGTATCCCGTGCCCGTATCCCGTGCCCGTATCCCGTGCCCGTATCCCGTGCCCGTATCCCGTTCCTGTATCCCGTTGCCGTATCCCGTTGCCGTATCTCGTTCTCGTATCCCGTTCCCGTAACCCGTTCCCGTATCCCGTTCCCGTATCTCGTTCCCGTATCCCGTTCCCGTATCCCGTTCCCGTATCCCGTTCCCGTATCCCGTTCCCGTATCCCGTTCCCGTATCCCGTTCCCGTATCCCGGTCCCGTATCCGGTTCCCGTATCCGGTTCCCGTATCCGGTTCCCGTATCCGGTTCCCGTATCCGGTTCCCGTATCCCGTTCCCGTATCCCGTTCCCGTATCCCGTTCCCGTATCCCGTTCCCGTATCCCGTTCCCGTATCCCGTTCCCGTATCCCGTTCCCGTTCCCGTATCCCGTTCTCGTATCCCGTTCCCGTATCCCGTTCTCGTATCCCATTCACGTATCCCGTTCCCGTATCCCGTTCCCGTCTCCCGATACCGTATCCCGTTACCGTATCTCGTTCCCGTATCCCGTTCCTGTATCCCGTATCCCGTATCCCGTTCCCGTATCCCGTTCCCTTATCCCGTTCCCGTATCCCGTTCCTGTATCCCGTATCCCGTTCCCGTATCCCGTTCCCGTATCCCGCATCCCGGTTCCCGTTTCCCGTTCCCATATCCCGTTCCCGTATCCCGTTCCCGTATCCCGTTCCCGTATCCCGTTCCCGTATCCCGTTCCCGTATCCCGTTCCCGTATCCCGTTCCCGTATCCCGTTCCCGTATCCCGTTCCCGTATCCCGTTCCCGTATCCCGTATGTCGTTCCCGTATCCCGTTCCCGTATCCCGTTCCCGTATCCCGTTCCCGTATCCCGTTCCCGTATCCCGTATGTCGTTCCCGTATCCCGTTCCCGTATCCCGTTCCCGTATCCCGTTCCCGTATCCCGTTCCCGTATCCCGTTGCCGTATCCCGTTGCCGTATCCCGTTCCCGTATCCAGTTCCCGTATCCCTTTCCCGTATCCTGTTCCCGTATCCCGTTTCCCGTATCACGTTCCCGTATCACGTCCCCGTCTCCCGTTCCCGTATCCCGTTCCCGTATCCCGTTCCCGTATCCCCTTCCCGTATCCCGTTCCCGTATCCCGTTCCCGTGTCCCGTTCCCGTATCCCGTTATCATATCCCGTTATAGTATCCCGTTATCGTATCCCGTTATCGTATCCCGTTCTCGTATCCCGTTCCCGTATCTAGTTCCCGAATCCCGTTCCCGTATCCCGTTCCCGTATCCCGTTCCCGTATCCCGTTCCCGTATCCCGTTCCCGTATCCCGTTCCCGTATCCCGTTCCCGTATCCCGTTCCCGTATCCCATTCCCGTATCCCGTTCCCGTATCCCGTTCCCTTATCCCGTTCCCGTATCCCGTTCCCGTATCCCATATCCCGTTCCCGTATCCCGTTCCCGTATCCCGTATCCCGTTCCCGTATCCCGTTCCTGTATCCCGTTCCTGTATCCCGTTCCTGTATCCCGTTCCCGTATCCCGTTCCCGTATCCCGTTCCCGTATCCCGTTCCCGTATCCCGTTCCCTTATCCCGTTCAAGTATCACGTTCCCGTATCCCGTTCCCGTCTCCCGTTATCGTATCCCGTTCCTGTATCCCGTTCCAGTATCCCGTTCCCGTATCCCGTTCCCGTATTCCGTTCCCATATCCCATATCCCATATCCAGTTCCCGTATCCCGTTCTTGTATCCCGTTCCCGAAACCCGTATCCCGTTCCCGTATCCCGTTCCCGTATCCCGTTCCCGAATCCCGTTCCCGCATCAAGCTCCCGTATCCCGTTCCCGTATCCCGTTCCCGTATCCCGTTCCCGTATCCCGTTCCCGTTCCCGTATCCCGTGCCCGTATCCCGTGCCCGTATCTCGCGCCCGTATCCCGTGCCCGTATCCCGTGCCCGTATCCCGTGCCCGTATCCCGTGCCCGTCTCCCGTGCCCGTATCCCGTGCCTGTATCCCGTGCCCGTATCCCGTGCTCGTATCCCCTGCTCGTATCCCGTGCCCGTCTCCCGTGCCCGTATCCCGTGCCCGTATCCTGTGTCCGTATCCCGTGCCCGTATCCCGTGCCCGTATCCCGTGCCCGTATCCCGTGCCCGTATCCCGTCCCCGTATCCCGTGCCCGTATGCCGTGCCCGTATCCTGTGCCCTGTTCCAGTATCCAGTTCCCGAATCCCGTTCCCGTATCCCGTTCCTGTATCACGTTCCCGTATCACGTTCCCGTATCACGTTCCCGTATCCCGTTCCCGTATCCCGTTCCCGTATCCGGTGCCCGTATCCCGTGCCCGTATCCCGTGCCCGTATCCCGTGCCCGTATCCCGTTGCCGTATCCCGTTGCCGTATCTCGTTCCCGTATCCCGTTCCCGTAACCCGTTCCCGTATCCCGTTCCCGTATCTCGTTCCCGTATCCCGTTCCCGTATCCCGTTCCCGTATCCCGTTCCCGTATCCCGTTCCCGAATCCCGTTCCCGTATCCCGGTCCCGTATCCGGTTCCCGTATCCGGTTCCCGTATCCGGTTCCCGTATCCGGTTCCCGTATCCGGTTCCCGTATCCGGTTCCCGTATCCGGTTCCCGTATCCCGTTCCCGTATCCCGTTCCCGTATCCGGTTCCCGTATCCGGTTCCCGTATCCCGTTCCCGTATCCCGTTCCCGTATCCCGTTCCCGTATCTCGTTCCCGTATCCCGTTCCCGTATCCCGTTCCCGTATCCCGTTCTCGTATCCCGTTCCCGTATCCCGTTCTCGTGTCCCATTCACGTATCCCGTTCCCGTATCCCGTTCCCGTCTCCCGGTACCGTATCCCGTTACCGTATCTCGTTCCCGTATCCCGTTCCCGTATCCCGTATCCCGTATCCCGTTCCCGTATCCCGTTCCCTTATCCCTTATCCCGTATCCCGTTCCTGTATCCCGTATCCCGTTCCCGTATCCCGTTCCCGTATCCCGTATCCCGTTCCCGTTTCCCGTTCCCGTATCCCGTTCCCGTATCCCGTTCCCGTATCCCGTTCCCGTATCCCGTTCCCGTATCCCGTTCCCATATCCCGTTCCCGTATCCCGTTCCCGTATCCCGTTCCCGTATCCCGTATGTCGTTCCCGTATCCCGTTCCCGTATCCCGTTCCCGTGTCCCGTTCCCGTATCCCGTTCCCGTATCCCGTTGCCGTATCCCGTTGCCGTATCCCGTTCCCGTATCCAGTTCCCGTATCCCTTTCCCGTATCCTGTTCCCGTATCCCGTTTCCCGTATCACGTTCCCGTATCACGTCCCCGTCTCCCGTTCCCGTATCCCGTTCCCGTATCCCGTTCCCGTATCCCCTTCCCGTATCCCGTTCCCGTATCCCGTTCCCGTGTCCCGTTCCCGTATCCCGTTATCATATCCCGTTATAGTATCCCGTTATCGTATCCCGTTATCGTATCCCGTTCTCGTATCCCGTTCCCGTATCTAGTTCCCGAATCCCGTTCCCGTATCCCGTTCCCGTATCCCGTTCCCGTATCCCGTTCCCGTATCCCGTTCCCGTATCCCGTTCCCGTATCCCGTTCCCGTATCCCGTTCCCGTATCCCATTCCCGTATCCCGTTCCCGTATCCCGTTCCCTTATCCCGTTCCCGTATCCCGTTCCCGTATCCCATATCCCGTTCCCGTATCCCGTTCCCGTATCCCGTATCCCGTTCCCGTATCCCGTTCCTGTATCCCGTTCCTGTATCCCGTTCCTGTATCCCGTTCCCGTATCCCGTTCCCGTATCCCGTTCCCGTATCCCGTTCCCGTATCCCGTTCCCTTATCCCGTTCAAGTATCACGTTCCCGTATCCCGTTCCCGTCTCCCGTTATCGTATCCCGTTCCTGTATCCCGTTCCAGTATCCCGTTCCCGTATCCCGTTCCCGTATTCCGTTCCCATATCCCATATCCCATATCCAGTTCCCGTATCCCGTTCTTGTATCCCGTTCCCGAAACCCGTATCCCGTTCCCGTATCCCGTTCCCGTATCCCGTTCCCGAATCCCGTTCCCGTATCAAGCTCCCGTATCCCGTTCCCGTATCCCGTTCCCGTATCCCGTTCCCGTATCCCGTTCCCGTTCCCGTATCCCGTGCCCGTATCCCGTGCCCGTATCTCGCGCCCGTATCCCGTGCCCGTATCCCGTGCCCGTATCCCGTGCCCGTATCCCGTGCCCGTATCCCGTGCCCGTATCCCGTGCCCGTCTCCCGTGCCCGTATCCCGTGCCTGTATCCCGTGCCCGTATCCCGTGCTCGTATCCCCTGCTCGTATCCCGTGCCCGTCTCCCGTGCCCGTATCCCGTGCCCGTATCCTGTGTCCGTATCCCGTGCCCGTATCCCGTGCCCGTATCCCGTGCCCGTATCCCGTGCCCGTATCCCGTGCCCGTATCCCGTGCCCGTATCCCGTGCCCGTATCCCGTGCCCGTATGCCGTGCCCGTATCCTGTGCCCTGTTCCAGTATCCAGTTCCCGAATCCCGTTCCCGTATCCCGTTCCTGTATCACGTTCCCGTATCACGTTCCCGTATCACGTTCCCGTATCCCGTTCCCGTATCCCGTTCCCGTATCCGGTGCCCGTATCCCGTGCCCGTATCCCGTGCCCGTATCCCGTGCCCGTATCCCGTTGCCGTATCCCGTTGCCGTATCTCGTTCCCGTATCCCGTTCCCGTAACCCGTTCCCGTATCCCGTTCCCGTATCTCGTTCCCGTATCCCGTTCCCGTATCCCGTTCCCGTATCCCGTTCCCGAATCCCGTTCCCGTATCCCGGTCCCGTATCCGGTTCCCGTATCCGGTTCCCGTATCCGGTTCCCGTATCCGGTTCCCGTATCCGGTTCCCGTATCCGGTTCCCGTATCCGGTTCCCGTATCCCGTTCCCGTATCCCGTTCCCGTATCCGGTTCCCGTATCCCGTTCCCGTATCCCGTTCCCGTATCCCGTTCCCGTATCTCGTTCCCGTATCCCGTTCCCGTATCCCGTTCCCGTATCCCGTTCTCGTATCCCGTTCCCGTATCCCGTTCTCGTATCCCATTCACGTATCCCGTTCCCGTATCCCGTTCCCGTCTCCCGTTACCGTATCCCGTTACCGTATCTCGTTCCCGTATCCCGTTCCCGTATCCCGTATCCCGTATCCCGTATCCCGTTCCCGTATCCCGTTCCCTTATCCCGTTCCCGTATCCCGTTCCTGTATCCCGTATCCCGTTCCCGTATCCCGTTCCCGTATCCCGTATCCCGTTGCCGTATCCCGTTGCCGTATCTCGTTCCCGTATCCCGTTCCCGTAACCCGTTCCCGTATCCCGTTCCCGTATCTCGTTCCCGTATCCCGTTCCCGTATCCCGTTCCCGTATCCCGTTCCCGTATCCCGTTCCCGAATCCCGTTCCCGTATCCCGGTCCCGTATCCGGTTCCCGTATCCGGTTCCCGTATCCGGTTCCCGTATCCGGTTCCCGTATCCGGTTCCCGTATCCGGTTCCCGTATCCGGTTCCCGTATCCCGTTCCCGTATCCCGTTCCCGTATCCGGTTCCCGTATCCGGTTCCCGTATCCCGTTCCCGTATCCCGTTCCCGTATCCCGTTCCCGTATCTCGTTCCCGTATCCCGTTCCCGTATCCCGTTCCCGTATCCCGTTCTCGTATCCCGTTCCCGTATCCCGTTCTCGTGTCCCATTCACGTATCCCGTTCCCGTATCCCGTTCCCGTCTCCCGGTACCGTATCCCGTTACCGTATCTCGTTCCCGTATCCCGTTCCCGTATCCCGTATCCCGTATCCCGTTCCCGTATCCCGTTCCCTTATCCCTTATCCCGTATCCCGTTCCTGTATCCCGTATCCCGTTCCCGTATCCCGTTCCCGTATCCCGTATCCCGTTCCCGTTTCCCGTTCCCGTATCCCGTTCCCGTATCCCGTTCCCGTATCCCGTTCCCGTATCCCGTTCCCGTATCCCGTTCCCATATCCCGTTCCCGTATCCCGTTCCCGTATCCCGTTCCCGTATCCCGTATGTCGTTCCCGTATCCCGTTCCCGTATCCCGTTCCCGTGTCCCGTTCCCGTATCCCGTTCCCGTATCCCGTTGCCGTATCCCGTTGCCGTATCCCGTTCCCGTATCCAGTTCCCGTATCCCTTTCCCGTATCCTGTTCCCGTATCCCGTTTCCCGTATCACGTTCCCGTATCACGTCCCCGTCTCCCGTTCCCGTATCCCGTTCCCGTATCCCGTTCCCGTATCCCCTTCCCGTATCCCGTTCCCGTATCCCGTTCCCGTGTCCCGTTCCCGTATCCCGTTATCATATCCCGTTATAGTATCCCGTTATCGTATCCCGTTATCGTATCCCGTTCTCGTATCCCGTTCCCGTATCTAGTTCCCGAATCCCGTTCCCGTATCCCGTTCCCGTATCCCGTTCCCGTATCCCGTTCCCGTATCCCGTTCCCGTATCCCGTTCCCGTATCCCGTTCCCGTATCCCGTTCCCGTATCCCATTCCCGTATCCCGTTCCCGTATCCCGTTCCCTTATCCCGTTCCCGTATCCCGTTCCCGTATCCCATATCCCGTTCCCGTATCCCGTTCCCGTATCCCGTATCCCGTTCCCGTATCCCGTTCCTGTATCCCGTTCCTGTATCCCGTTCCTGTATCCCGTTCCCGTATCCCGTTCCCGTATCCCGTTCCCGTATCCCGTTCCCGTATCCCGTTCCCTTATCCCGTTCAAGTATCACGTTCCCGTATCCCGTTCCCGTCTCCCGTTATCGTATCCCGTTCCTGTATCCCGTTCCAGTATCCCGTTCCCGTATCCCGTTCCCGTATTCCGTTCCCATATCCCATATCCCATATCCAGTTCCCGTATCCCGTTCTTGTATCCCGTTCCCGAAACCCGTATCCCGTTCCCGTATCCCGTTCCCGTATCCCGTTCCCGAATCCCGTTCCCGTATCAAGCTCCCGTATCCCGTTCCCGTATCCCGTTCCCGTATCCCGTTCCCGTATCCCGTTCCCGTTCCCGTATCCCGTGCCCGTATCCCGTGCCCGTATCTCGCGCCCGTATCCCGTGCCCGTATCCCGTGCCCGTATCCCGTGCCCGTATCCCGTGCCCGTATCCCGTGCCCGTATCCCGTGCCCGTCTCCCGTGCCCGTATCCCGTGCCTGTATCCCGTGCCCGTATCCCGTGCTCGTATCCCCTGCTCGTATCCCGTGCCCGTCTCCCGTGCCCGTATCCCGTGCCCGTATCCTGTGTCCGTATCCCGTGCCCGTATCCCGTGCCCGTATCCCGTGCCCGTATCCCGTGCCCGTATCCCGTGCCCGTATCCCGTGCCCGTATCCCGTGCCCGTATCCCGTGCCCGTATGCCGTGCCCGTATCCTGTGCCCTGTTCCAGTATCCAGTTCCCGAATCCCGTTCCCGTATCCCGTTCCTGTATCACGTTCCCGTATCACGTTCCCGTATCACGTTCCCGTATCCCGTTCCCGTATCCCGTTCCCGTATCCGGTGCCCGTATCCCGTGCCCGTATCCCGTGCCCGTATCCCGTGCCCGTATCCCGTTGCCGTATCCCGTTGCCGTATCTCGTTCCCGTATCCCGTTCCCGTAACCCGTTCCCGTATCCCGTTCCCGTATCTCGTTCCCGTATCCCGTTCCCGTATCCCGTTCCCGTATCCCGTTCCCGAATCCCGTTCCCGTATCCCGGTCCCGTATCCGGTTCCCGTATCCGGTTCCCGTATCCGGTTCCCGTATCCGGTTCCCGTATCCGGTTCCCGTATCCGGTTCCCGTATCCGGTTCCCGTATCCCGTTCCCGTATCCCGTTCCCGTATCCGGTTCCCGTATCCCGTTCCCGTATCCCGTTCCCGTATCCCGTTCCCGTATCTCGTTCCCGTATCCCGTTCCCGTATCCCGTTCCCGTATCCCGTTCTCGTATCCCGTTCCCGTATCCCGTTCTCGTATCCCATTCACGTATCCCGTTCCCGTATCCCGTTCCCGTCTCCCGTTACCGTATCCCGTTACCGTATCTCGTTCCCGTATCCCGTTCCCGTATCCCGTATCCCGTATCCCGTATCCCGTTCCCGTATCCCGTTCCCTTATCCCGTTCCCGTATCCCGTTCCTGTATCCCGTATCCCGTTCCCGTATCCCGTTCCCGTATCCCGTATCCCGTTGCCGTATCCCGTTGCCGTATCTCGTTCCCGTATCCCGTTCCCGTAACCCGTTCCCGTATCCCGTTCCCGTATCTCGTTCCCGTATCCCGTTCCCGTATCCCGTTCCCGTATCCCGTTCCCGTATCCCGTTCCCGAATCCCGTTCCCGTATCCCGGTCCCGTATCCGGTTCCCGTATCCGGTTCCCGTATCCGGTTCCCGTATCCGGTTCCCGTATCCGGTTCCCGTATCCGGTTCCCGTATCCGGTTCCCGTATCCCGTTCCCGTATCCCGTTCCCGTATCCGGTTCCCGTATCCGGTTCCCGTATCCCGTTCCCGTATCCCGTTCCCGTATCCCGTTCCCGTATCTCGTTCCCGTATCCCGTTCCCGTATCCCGTTCCCGTATCCCGTTCTCGTATCCCGTTCCCGTATCCCGTTCTCGTGTCCCATTCACGTATCCCGTTCCCGTATCCCGTTCCCGTCTCCCGGTACCGTATCCCGTTACCGTATCTCGTTCCCGTATCCCGTTCCCGTATCCCGTATCCCGTATCCCGTTCCCGTATCCCGTTCCCGTATCCCGTTCCCTTATCCCTTATCCCGTATCCCGTTCCTGTATCCCGTATCCCGTTCCCGTATCCCGTTCCCGTATCCCGTATCCCGTTCCCGTTTCCCGTTCCCGTATCCCGTTCCCGTATCCCGTTCCCGTATCCCGTTCCCGTATCCCGTTCCCGTATCCCGTTCCCATATCCCGTTCCCGTATCCCGTTCCCGTATCCCGTTCCCGTATCCCGTATGTCGTTCCCGTATCCCGTTCCCGTATCCCGTTCCCGTGTCCCGTTCCCGTATCCCGTTCCCGTATCCCGTTGCCGTATCCCGTTGCCGTATCCCGTTCCCGTATCCAGTTCCCGTATCCCTTTCCCGTATCCTGTTCCCGTATCCCGTTTCCCGTATCACGTTCCCGTATCACGTCCCCGTCTCCCGTTCCCGTATCCCGTTCCCGTATCCCGTTCCCGTATCCCCTTCCCGTATCCCGTTCCCGTATCCCGTTCCCGTGTCCCGTTCCCGTATCCCGTTATCATATCCCGTTATAGTATCCCGTTATCGTATCCCGTTATCGTATCCCGTTCTCGTATCCCGTTCCCGTATCTAGTTCCCGAATCCCGTTCCCGTATCCCGTTCCCGTATCCCGTTCCCGTATCCCGTTCCCGTATCCCGTTCCCGTATCCCGTTCCCGTATCCCGTTCCCGTATCCCGTTCCCGTATCCCATTCCCGTATCCCGTTCCCGTATCCCGTTCCCTTATCCCGTTCCCGTATCCCGTTCCCGTATCCCATATCCCGTTCCCGTATCCCGTTCCCGTATCCCGTATCCCGTTCCCGTATCCCGTTCCTGTATCCCGTTCCTGTATCCCGTTCCTGTATCCCGTTCCCGTATCCCGTTCCCGTATCCCGTTCCCGTATCCCGTTCCCGTATCCCGTTCCCTTATCCCGTTCAAGTATCACGTTCCCGTATCCCGTTCCCGTCTCCCGTTATCGTATCCCGTTCCTGTATCCCGTTCCAGTATCCCGTTCCCGTATCCCGTTCCCGTATTCCGTTCCCATATCCCATATCCCATATCCAGTTCCCGTATCCCGTTCTTGTATCCCGTTCCCGAAACCCGTATCCCGTTCCCGTATCCCGTTCCCGTATCCCGTTCCCGAATCCCGTTCCCGTATCAAGCTCCCGTATCCCGTTCCCGTATCCCGTTCCCGTATCCCGTTCCCGTATCCCGTTCCCGTTCCCGTATCCCGTGCCCGTATCCCGTGCCCGTATCTCGCGCCCGTATCCCGTGCCCGTATCCCGTGCCCGTATCCCGTGCCCGTATCCCGTGCCCGTATCCCGTGCCCGTATCCCGTGCCCGTCTCCCGTGCCCGTATCCCGTGCCTGTATCCCGTGCCCGTATCCCGTGCTCGTATCCCCTGCTCGTATCCCGTGCCCGTCTCCCGTGCCCGTATCCCGTGCCCGTATCCTGTGTCCGTATCCCGTGCCCGTATCCCGTGCCCGTATCCCGTGCCCGTATCCTGTGCCCTGTTCCAGTATCCAGTTCCCGAATCCCGTTCCCGTATCCCGTTCCTGTATCACGTTCCCGTATCACGTTCCCGTATCACGTTCCCGTATCCCGTTCCCGTATCCCGTTCCCGTATCCGGTGCCCGTATCCCGTGCCCGTATCCCGTGCCCGTATCCCGTGCCCGTATCCCGTTGCCGTATCCCGTTGCCGTATCTCGTTCCCGTATCCCGTTCCCGTAACCCGTTCCCGTATCCCGTTCCCGTATCTCGTTCCCGTATCCCGTTCCCGTATCCCGTTCCCGTATCCCGTTCCCGAATCCCGTTCCCGTATCCCGGTCCCGTATCCGGTTCCCGTATCCGGTTCCCGTATCCGGTTCCCGTATCCGGTTCCCGTATCCGGTTCCCGTATCCGGTTCCCGTATCCGGTTCCCGTATCCCGTTCCCGTATCCCGTTCCCGTATCCGGTTCCCGTATCCCGTTCCCGTATCCCGTTCCCGTATCCCGTTCCCGTATCTCGTTCCCGTATCCCGTTCCCGTATCCCGTTCCCGTATCCCGTTCTCGTATCCCGTTCCCGTATCCCGTTCTCGTATCCCATTCACGTATCCCGTTCCCGTATCCCGTTCCCGTCTCCCGTTACCGTATCCCGTTACCGTATCTCGTTCCCGTATCCCGTTCCCGTATCCCGTATCCCGTATCCCGTATCCCGTTCCCGTATCCCGTTCCCTTATCCCGTTCCCGTATCCCGTTCCTGTATCCCGTATCCCGTTCCCGTATCCCGTTCCCGTATCCCGTATCCCGTTCCCGTTTCCCGTTCCCGTATCCCGTTCCCGTATCCCGTTCCCGTATCCCGTTCCCGTATCCCGTTCCCGTATCCCGTTCCCGTATCCCGTTCCCATATCCCGTTCCCGTATCCCGTTCCCGTATCCCGTTCCCGTATCCCGTTCCCGCATCCCGTTCCCGTATCCCGTTCTCGTATCCCATTCACGTATCCCGTTCCCGTATCCCGTTCCCGTCTCCCGATACCGTATCCCGTTCCCGTATCCCGCTCCCGTATCTCGCGCCCGTATCCCGTGCCCGTATCCCGTGCCCGTATCCCGTGCCCGTATCCCGTGCCCGTCTCCCGTGCCCGTATCCCGTGCCTGTATCCCGTGCCCGTATCCCGTGCTCGTATCCCGTGCTCGTATCCCGTGCCCGTCTCCCGTGCCCGTATCCCGTGCCCGTATCCTGTGTCCGTATCCCGTGCCCGTATCCCGTGCCCGTATCCCGTGCCCGTATCCCGTGCCCGTATCCCGTGCCCGTATCCCGTGCCCGTATCCCGTGCCCGTGTCCCGTGCCCGTATGCCGTGCCCGTATCCTGTGCCCTGTTCCAGTATCCAGTTCCCGAATCCCGTTCCCGTATCCCGTTCCTGTATCACGTTCCCGTATCACGTTCCCGTATCACGTTCCCGTATCCCGTTGCCGTATCCCGTTCCCGTATCCCGTGCCCGTATCCCGTGCCCGTATCCCGTGCCCGTATCCCGTTGCCGTATCCCGTTGCCGTATCTCGTTCCCGTATCCCGTATCCCGTTCCCGTATCCCGT
The DNA here is from genome assembly GCA_036785665.1 of Chirona hameri. NCBI lineage: Eukaryota > Metazoa > Arthropoda > Thecostraca > Balanomorpha > Balanidae > Chirona > Chirona hameri. The sequence continues at coordinate 47,687 of JAXIVJ010008343.1, forward strand.
TCCCGTATCCCGTTCCCGTATCTCGTTCCCGTATCCCGTTCCCGTATCTCGTTCCCGTATCCCGTTCCCGTATCCCGTTCCCGTATCCCGTTCCCGTATCCTGGTCCCGTATCCTGGTCCCGTATCCGGTTCCCGTATCCGGTTCCCGTATCCGGTTCCCGTATCCGGTTCCCGTATCCGGTTCCCGTATCCGGTTCCCGTATCCGGTTCCCGTATCCGGTTCCCGTATCCGGTTCCCTTATCCGGTTCCCGTATCCGGTTCCCGTATCCGGTTCCCGTATCCGGTTCCCGTATCCGGTTCCCGTATCCGGTTCCCGCATCCGGTTCCCGTATCCCGTTACCGTATCCCGTTCCCGTATCCCGTTCCCGTATCCCGTTTCCGTTCCCGTATCCCGTTCCCGTATCCCGTTCTCGTATCCCGTTCCCGTATCCCGTTCTCGTATCCCGTTCACGTATCCCGTTCCCGTATCCCGTTCCCGTATCCCGATACCGTATCCCGTTACCGTATCCCGTTCCCGTATCCCGTTCCCGTATCCCGTATCCCGTATCCCGTTCCCGTATCCCGTTCCCTTATCCCGTTCCCGTATCCCGTTCCCGTACCCCGTGTCCCGTTCCCGTATCCCGTTCCCGTATCCCGTATCCCGTTCCCGTATCCCGTTCCCGTATCCCGTTCCCGTATCCGTTCCCGTATCCCGTTCCCGTATCCCGTTCCCGTATCCCGTTCCCAGTATCCCGTTCCCGCATCCCGTTCCCGTATCCCGTTCCCGTATCCCGTTCCCGTATCCCGTATGTCGTTCCCGTATGCCGTTCCCGTATCCCGTTCCTGTATCCCGTTCCTGTATCCCGTTCCCGTATCCCGTTCCCGTCTCCCGTTCCCATATCCCGTTCCCGTATCCATTCCCGTTATCATGTAACTGTATCCCGTTCCCGTATCCCGTTCCTCGTATCCCGTTCCGTATCCCGTTCCCGTATCCCGTTCTCGTATCCCTGTTCCCGTATCCCGTTCCCGTATCACGTTCCCGTATCCCGTATCCCGTATCCCGTATCCGTATCCCGTATCCCGTATCCCGTATCCGTTCCCGTATCCGTTCCCGTATCCCGTTCCCGTATTTCGTTCCCGTATCCCATTCCGTATCCCGTTACCGTATCCCGTTCCCGTATCCCGTTCCCGTATCCCGTTCCCGTATCCCGTTCCCGTATCCCGTAACCCCATTCCCGTATCCCGTTCCCATATCACGTTCCCGTATCCCGTTCCCGTATCCGTATCCCGTTCCCGTATCCCGTTCCCGTATCCCGTTCCCGTATCCCTTCCCGTATCCCGTCCCGTATCCCGTTCCCGTATCCCGTTCCCGTATCCTGCTTCCCGTATCCCGTTTCCCGTATTACGTTCCCGTATCACGTCCCCGTCTCCCGTTTCCCGTATCCCGTTCACGTATCCCGTTCCGTATCCCATTCCCGTATCCCGTTCCCGTATCCCCGTTCCCGTATCGTTCCGTATCCCGTTCCCGGTTCCCGTTCCCGTATCCCGTTCCCGTATCCCGTCCGTATCCGTGCCCGTATCCCGTTCCAGTATCCGTTGTCCGGTATCCCGTTGCCGTATCCCGTTGCGCCGTATCCCGTTCCCGTATCCTGTTCCCGTATCCCGTATCCCGTATCCCGTTCCGGTATCCCGTTCCCGTATCTCGTTCCCGTATCCCGTTCCCGTATCCCGTTCCTGTATCCGTTCCCGTATCCCGTTCCCATATCCCATATCCCATATCCAGTTCCCGTATCCCGTTCTTGTATCCCGTTCCCGTATCCGTATCCCGTTTCCCGTATCCCGTTCCCGTATCCCGTTCCCGTATCAAGCTCCCGTATCCCGTTCCCGTATCCCGTTCCGTATCCCGTGCCCGTATCCCGTGCCCGTATCCCGTGCCCGTCTCCCGTGCCCGTATCCCGTGCCTGTATCCCGTGCCCGTATCCCGTGCTCGTATCCCGTGCTCGTATCCCGTGCCGTCTCCCTTGCCCGTATCCCGTGCCCGTATCCCGTGCCCGTATCCCGTGCCCTTGGTATCCCGTGCCCGTATCCCGTGCCCGTATCCCGTGCCCGTATCCCGTGCCCGTATCCCGTGCCCGTATGCCGTGCCCGTATCCTGTGCCCTGTTCCAGTATCCAGTTCCCGAATCCCGTTCCGTATCCCGTTCCTGTATCACGTTCCCGTATCCCGGTTCCTGTATCCCGTTCCCGTATCACGTTCCCGCATCACGTTCCCGTATCCCGTTCCCGTACCCCGTTCCCGTATCCGGTGCCCGTATCCCGTGCCCGTATCCCGTTCCTGTATCCCGTTGCCGTATCCGTTGCCGTATCTCGTTCCCGCATCCCGTTCCCGTATCCCTTTCCCGTATCCCGTTCCCGTATCCCGTTCCCGTATCCCGTTCCCGTATCCCGTTCCCGTATCCCGTTCCCGTATCCCCTGTCCCGTATCCCGTTCCCGTATCCCGTTCCCGTATCCCGTTCCCGTATCCGGTTCCCGTATCCGGTTCCCGTATCCTGTTCCCGTATCCGGTTCCGTATCCGGTTCCCGTATTCCGGTTCCCGTATCCGGTTCCCGTATCCGGTTCCCGTATCCGGTTCCCGTATCCGGTTCCCGTATCGGTTCCCGTATCCTGGTTCCCGTATCCGTTCCCGTATCCCCCGTTCCGTATCCCGTTCCCGTATCCGTTCCCGTATCCCCGTTCACGTATCCCGTTCCCGTTCCCGTATCCCGTTCCCGTATCCCCGTTCTCGTATCCCGTTCCCGTATCCCGTTCTCGTATCCCGTTCACGTATCCCGTTCCCGTATCCCGTTCCCGTATCCCGATACCGTATCCCGTTACCGTATCTCATTCCCGTATCCCGTTCCCGTATCCCGTATCCCATATCCCGTTCCCGTATCCGTTCCCTTATCCCGTTCCTGTATCCCGTCCCCGTATCCCGTATTCCGTTCCCGTATCCCGTTCCCGTATCCCGTATCCCGTTCCCGTATCCCGTTCCCGTATCCGTTCCCGTATCCCGTTCCCGTATCCCGTTCCCGTATCCCGTTCCCTGTATCCCGTTCCCGTATCCCATTCCCGTATCAGGTAACTGTATCCCGTTCCCGTATCCCGTTCCCGTATCCCGTTCCCGTATCCCGTTCCCGTATCCCGTTCCCGTATCCCGTTCCCGTATCCCGTTCCCGTATCCCGTTCCCGTTATCCCGTTCCCGTATCCGTTCCCGTATCACGTATCCCGTATCCTGTATCCTATCCCGTATCCCGTATCCCGTATCCCGTATCCCGTATCCCGTATCCTCGTATCCCCGTTGCCGTATCCCGTTCCCGTATCCCGTTCCCGTATTTCGTTCCCGTATCCCATTTCCCGTATCCCGTTCCCGTATCCCGTTCCCGTATCCCGTTCCCGTATCCCGTATCCCGTATCCCATTCCCGTATCCCATTCCCGTATCCCCGTTCCGTATCCCGTTCCCGTATCCCGTATCCCGTTCCCGTATCCCGTCCGTATCCCGTTCCGTATCCCGTTCTCGTATCCCGTTCCCGATCCGGTTCCAGTATCCCTTTCCCGTATCCTGTTCCCGTGTCCCGTTCCCGTATCACGTTCCCGTATCACGTCCCCGTCTCCCTTTCCCGTATCCCGTTCCCGTATCCGTTCCCGTATCCCATTCCCGTATCCCGTTCCGTATCCTGTTCCCGTATCCCGTTCCCGTATCCTGTTCCCGTATCCTGTCCCCGTATCCTGTTCCCGTATCCTGTTCCCGTATCGCGTTCCCGAATACCGTTCCGTATCTCATTCCCCGTATCTCGTACACCGTTCCGATATCTCCTTACCATATCTAGTACCGTATCTCATTCCCGTATCCTGTTCCCGCATCTCGTTCCAGCATCCCTTTCTCGTACCCAGTTTCCGTATCTTGTTGCCGTATTTCGTTCCCATATATTCTTACCGTATCTCGTTCCCGTGTCGCAGTCTCGGCAAAACATTGTAGCTGTTTACATGCCTGAAATATGTCAACCGGCTTTAACTGTGGGCACTGTGCGCAGTGCCCTGCGCACAGGCACTGCGCACAGTGCCCTGTGCGCAGCGCCCGCAGTCGGCCGCAGCGCCGGGAGCTCCGCTCCCTCCACTCCCGAGGCCGCTGTGCCTCATCCTGCGTGAGTGCGAGTGATGTGTGACAGCGTTGGTGTGTGACTGACTGTCGAGGAGTTACCGTGACTGCCGTGACATCGACGTCGGCATCAACATCGCCTCGGCGCTGCAACCTGACCGAAGATGCACCGGGACATCGCCCGCCATCTGGTGCTCCTGGTGCTCACTACCTGGCTGGTGTCGGGCTGCTGGGACCATCACCACCACCGGCCGGCACGTCACGAACACCACCACCACCACTGGTGCCGCGTCACCACCGTGACGAGCTCGGCCGTCGGTCCTGCGGCCAAACCTCGCGGGACGCCGTCCGTACCGGCGCCGGCGCCCCAGCCTCTGCCCGGCCGCAGCCGCGGCCGCTCTGACCCTGGCCGGCCCCCGGGCGGTCACGTGACCCCGGCGTGGCAGGCGCGGGTGCCGGCGCCAGGCGCCGGGGGTGCAGGGGGCGGCCGTGACTGGCGGCGGTCTGGTCCTGGCGGCCAACGACGGAAACATTCTGGCTGGGGATGATCAACATCCAGTCTCTGCTTACCCAAGACCGTCTCTCTGCAACATGAGTACCTGATGAGACATCACTGCGATTTCTGTGTAATCACCGAGACTTGGCTTCGGTCCGCCACTGCGACCCGGCTCATCACATTCCCCGTTACGCCCTTCACCGGGCCGACCGGCCGGGGGACGCGGGGTACGGTGGCGTGGGCGGTGCTGATCCGTGACAGCTACGCGGCCTCTGTCATCCCCCAGCCGGCGCCAGACTGCGCAGACTGTCGGCTGGAGTCGCTGTGGATGGCGAGTTAAGCCCGAGTCCGGATCCACTTCTGCGTCGCCGCTGTCTACCGTCCTCCGCGCCGTACAGTTGGCTGCCAGTCCCATGCGGACCTCACCGAACTGAGATGCAGTTTCAAACGTGTTTTACTGAGGTATACCGGGACCTGTTTTTATTATGCGTGACCTTGAACTGCAACCTACTTGACACCTTCAGGGATGTTGGGAAAGACCGTCTGTTGAACATGCTCCGTTCATTTAATTTGACACAATTTGTTCCATCAACCGACATACACTGTCCGGCTCTCTCTTAGAACGTAGTATTTGTATTTCCGGTGACATGGTACAGCGTGTGGTGAGTTTTTGAAGTGGCCTTTTAGCCACTCACTGTTTCATTCGTGTGCTTTTACGTGTGGCCGAAGTGCCGAAGAAATCTCGCCGAATTCCGCAACTCGGCTTTTAAAGAGCATTGATATCACTTTAGTTTACATGCATGACTTGCATCTCGTTGACTGGTCCGGTGTTTAGCTGCCACGTCCGTTCATGACATGTGGTCTTATATTTCCTCACCGGCTGCTACGTGTGCTCGATCGGTCACGTGTCCTCTCAGGGTTTACCTGTCTGAGAAACCCTGACGCGCCGCCTGTCACCCCCGGCGACCTTGACTTATATGGCCGAGCGGAGGGGCGTTTGCGCCCGCGAGGGACGGTCGCCGGCCTTCCGCGAGCTGGACAGGGTGCTGAGGTCGGCGATCAAGGCGAGACCTGCAGGACCGGTATTGAGGAGCGGCTGCTGCACCCAGGGGAGCAGCTCCCTCTTACCGCGTCATCCGCCCGCTGATCGCCAGTAAGCGGAGTGACAACCGCCCGTCTGCCCTCGGCCACACCGGACGAGATGAATGATTTCCTTCGTTGAACGGGGCCCACGGCGTGGCGGCCAGCCTAGCTATGCGCCGGGGTGACCCCCGACGTTCAGTGCCGCCTGACGCGCGTCCGGGTGCTGTGGTTTCAGGGTCACGGAGAGACGCTAGGTGAGCTGCGGGAGGTAGTGTTCTCCATAAGCGTATCTGGTGCGTGTGGTGCTGATGGCATCCTGTATCCCGTATCCTTCTCCTCTGTTTTGACGCCATCGTGCCTATCCTACTCCATGTTTGTTCAATACCCTGCCTCATCTCCTGTGATTTATCCCGACTCTGGAAGCAATTCTCCCTTGTCCATCCTATCCATAAATCTGGCGATCCTGACTTAGTTTCAAATTACCGGCCCTATTTCCATCATTCCTTCCATGGCCAAGTTGTCGAGCGCCTGTGCAGCTGGCAACTTTCCTTCTATTATGTCCGACAATCCCTTCTACTCCTCATCCCAACACGCATTTCGCCCCACACCTATACCTACTACCGAAACCGCTCTTCTTTCTGTCACTAACCATGTATTTTTCTATACATGGGACCGAAGCCGTGTCTCTCTTCTGTGCCTTCTCGACCCTCAGTAAATGTTTTGGATGTCATTCCTCATCTCTCTACTCCTATCCAAACTTCAGCTCCACGCGTAGACCCGGCCTGGTTTACCTGCTATCTTTCCGGTCATACTCAGTCCCATCTGTCTCACTTACTACATTCTCCTCCGGTGACAGAGTCGTTTCAAAAACCTCTTCCCAAACCATGGGAGTCTTCCAAGGGTCAGTCCTAGGTCCCCTGTTATTCACTATCTTCGCCAACAGACCTCAAGGGGGCCTGCACGCGCCGACGCTCATGTGACCCAGTACGCTTGACGATTACCCAAATTCCTTATTGTCCAGACACCAAGCACAACCTTCCTCTGCACTTATCCTACGCAATGGAGTCTAACCTATCGTCCCTAGCATCGTGGTTCACATGCCCACGGACTTAACTCCAACACATCCAAACCGGAAATCCCTTCTCCTTGGCACCCGTCAGAACACCCGCGAACTCTCCCCTGTCAGCGTGCGGGTGGTGGTGAGACCGTGAAGGAAGAGCCGGTGCGTTAGAACCTAGGCGTTCACGTTCGTAACCGTCACCTCAGCTGGGACGCGCACCGTTAGTGACGTGGTGCACAAATGCATCGCTCCTCCTATCGGTCTCCGCCACCTGAGGGCCTTCTCCCGCGGCGCGCCATGTTGTTGTCAGTGGTGCAGGCCGTGGTCATCTCGCGCGTGAGATACTGTTCTCCCTAGTGTGCGAAACGGCTCGGTCTCAATACGTACGACAGACTTAGGACAGTCGTGAATTTTGCCACCCGAGTCGTGACAGGGCTCCGTAAGTATTGACACGTGTCTCGCGCGCGGGGTGACCTTGAGGCCTTCTCACAGCTTCATGAGATGTACCATCTTCAAGGTGGCCATTCTTGCCCACAGATGTGTGTACTTGGCGAGCCCACGGAACTCGCTACTCAGTTTGTGACGTACGCTGACTCACGAGCGGGTGATCGTACCAACCCGGCAGGACCGGCTGCTGGCGGGCCGCCCCCGATGAGGAACGGCGGCAGGCAAGCGATCGTTTTTATGTCAGGCAATCACTGTATGGCTCAATGCTATGCCCGGCGACGCGATGCGATAGGACGACCCAGCAGCATTTAAAACAGCCGCAAAGGACGCATGTACGTAATGCGTTGACCTGCGAGTCAGTACGCGGAATATGTGACACTTGTAAATAACAGTATGTGTGCGGGTTGCGTGTGCTTTGTATGTAAGTACCTTGACTTATCCATATGTTCTAACCTCATGACAGACAATAACACGTAATAGCCCACGCTTGTTGTGGAGTGTTCAGCTGATGTCAAATAATAATAATAGATAACCAAATCTCCCGGGAGGGAGGGTGCGAACGTCTGCTAGTCATGCGCTCATTGATGAATTTGACTGGCTGCAGTGTCAGTCTTTGGGCAAACTTGAACGATGTTGCCTTACAGCTTTTTAAAAACTGGATTGCTAGGGACTGAGCATGGGTAATAATATAAAGAGAGATTATAATCTAGCCTGATGCTCATTGATATTTCAAAAAGATAAAACAAAGTTAAGAATTATATGGATATTTCGTTCACGAACGTTCATCAGATACTAGTAATAACAAAATGTGCCACGGGGGAAAAAAAAAAAAAAAATAAGCCAGACGGATAAGCAGTCGATCGAAAAGACACCAGAACGTATAGGCTTAGAGTGTTGTCCTTGTAGAGTGTTGTCACGTTCCGCCATCACGTTCTGGTGTTTTTTTTTTCCATCGACACTGCTTATTCCGTCTTGGCTATTTTTTCCGTGGCACATATTGTTATTACTGTATTCTGATGAAGTTCCCGTGTTCAAAATATCATATAATACTTTAACTTTTTTTATCTTTTTGAAATATCAATGAGCATCAGGCTAATTATAATCTCTCTCTTAGATGTTACTTTTATTCCGAACGCAATTATTTCGCAACGTTAAGCGTCGGTAATCGTTTACGTTGA
>JAXIVJ010008344.1:0-56064 GCA_036785665.1 Chirona hameri
GGACATCCAGCATTCAGATTCAGTATGTTCGAGTCGGCGTCTTCAATTCTAACTTTTTGTCATCTGTCCGTGAGGTAAGATTTTAACCAGGAAAGAAGATTGCCGGATATGTAAAATTCTTTTTTTGCATTTAAAGACAACACCATCAATGCCATATTTTATCAAAGTATTTGGATATGTATATACAAATTTATGTCATGTCTCGTCTCTGTCCAGAGATTTGTAAATGTTGTGCGTCAAGTACATAAGTTGTAGTTGAGTGCAGTGTGTGGGCGATATCCACTTTGTTGTTCCGTTAGAAGTTGATGAGTGACTGCATGCTCGTAGATACGGTTAACACACAAATTTTTCCAATTTTTGAAAGACATGGCAGCAACTGATAGGTCTGTAATTTTGGGGGTCGGCGGCGGAACCTTTGTTTTTGTATATGGGCGTGACTGATGCCTCTTTCCATGTGTGCGGAAATAAGCCAAGTCTAAGTGATTTGTTGTAAAGTCTACATAAAGGTTATAGTATGATGATTGTAGTAAGTTTTATGATTTTGATTGGCAGGTTATCTGATCCGGTTGAGTTATTTACGTATAATGTGTTCAGTAGTTTTAGTACTTCTGCTTCAATTACTTCAATGTATTCCAAAAAGGGAATCTGTCTTCTGTTCAAAGCTTCTTCTGGCAGGCTAAGTGCGCCTGTGTTGAGTCGTGTCTGTGAAGCAAAAAAGTCGTTCAAAATGTTGGATTTTTGTGTATTGTCTGTGACTGTCTCTCCGTCTGTGGTTTCAATTGGTGGTATAGTCTGAATTCTGGTCCGTCCCATCATTGATTTTAGCGTTTGGTGGTATTTATACGGGTTGAGCTTGCTTCCTAATGGTCTGTTTACCTGTGATTGTAGGTGTGCGTTACGAAGTCGTCTGTTTAAGTCCGTTACAAAGTTACGTTGTTGTTTCCATATGTCCCAGTCACCAGCGGTCTGTCGTTGTTTTGCTCGTCTAAACAGTCTGTCTCTTCGTCGTATGTTACGTTTCAGTTCAGCAGTTATTCATGGCTTGTTAGTCGGTCAGATAGTAATAGTTTGTATAGGTATGGCCTCTGCTGCTGGTGTCAATATCGTATATGTTAATTTTTCCGTTGCTGTATGTATGTCTTGCTCTATAATGTCGTCCCAATTGATATGTAGCAAATGTCTGGTTGGTTTTTCAGCGTCAAGTTTGCCATAGTCCCAAATCTTCTTAGTTTTTACATTTGTTTTCGGAGTATTTACACTGATGCAAACGTAGACAGGGAAGTGTCAGTATCGTATATTTGAGAATGAGCAAAGTACGCCAGTCAGTTATTATTAGTCAATTTTTGTTTGTGATAATAAGGTCGCGGAGATTAGCTGTGGATTATGTTCGTCTTGTCGGTGTAAATATGAGTTGTGACAAATTTAGCGTATATATTGCGTCACGAAGTTGTATGTCAAAATGTGTTATTCCGATGTGATTTCCGGTCTGGTCCAGAAGAAAAACGTTCCCGGCATTGATGTCTCCCACAGTTATTATTGTTGCAGGTGAGTATGTCTGGGCTAGGCTTACGCTGTCAGTAAATATGTTAATGAAGTGTTCTAGTCTGTCTGAACTCTGAAGTCGAATTAGGTGGGAGATATAGGCAACATGTCAAAATTACATTATTGTCTATTTTCGTCTTTGTCCAAATCCATTCCTCTCAGTCTGTTTCTAGTCCATGGAGTCGCATTGTGGGTAAGTTTGTGCTGGTGTAAAGTGCTACGCCTCCTCCATGTCTGCTCCTGTGACGCGTGAAGGGCGGATGGAAATTGTCGATTTTGTAAAGGCTTTGGTGTTTGTTTTCATCTAATTTTGTTTCAGTTAATCCCAGTATGTCTATACAGTGTGTGTCAAGAAACTGACAAAGCTCGTCCAATCTTCCCGGTACGGTGCTACTGTTAATGTTTATGTGACATGCGTAGATTCTTCGGGTATTGGGGGTTAGTGTTATGAGGTCCTGGATTTGTTTCAATGCAGCCAATAATGAGAAGTAGCGCTAAGTCAATGCACATGTTCTCTATCTTAAACTGTCTGTTAGTCAAGCTAGTCTCGTGTCTTTGGTCTGATGGGAAGGATACGGTGGGAAAGCGCCGCGGAGCCGTGAATATACGCGGGAAATCAGGTAAAGCAAGCGAGGTAATCAAACAGGAAGGCACCGGGAGCGGCCGCCGGGGTGCACACGGACAACTTTGTACAACACTACTGCCTGAACAAATTCGAAAGATACTGCTGCCCGGACTGCACCGACCGCCGGAACACCCCGGGGCACGGGATAGAACGACCGAGCAACCTATCAAACAGAATGTCGACATGTCAGAGATGAAAATCGGGTGGGCACAGAGTGCAAGTTAGTGATCATCAGGCACCTGACTGCGATAGTGCGATACACATACAAGTTTACGATACCAACAATAATTCAAATAATACAAATTGTGATCCTGCAGCCATATATCGCTGTGGTAGTGAGACACACAAAGACGTTTGTGATTACAAGCCATATGTGGCTGCGATAGTGACACACACACACACACACACACACACACACACACACACACACACACACACACACACACACACACACACACACACACACACACACACACACACACACACACACACACGCACACGCACACGCACACGCACACGCACACGCACACGCACACGCACACGCACACGCACACGCACACGCACGCACACGCACACGCACACGCACGCACACACACACACACACACACACACACACACACACACACACACACACACACACACACACACACACACACAAACACACACACACACACACACACACACACACACACACACACACACACACACACCTACACACACACACACACACACACACACACACACACACACACACACACACACACACACACACACACACACACACACACACACACACACACACACACACACACACACACACACACACACACACACACACACACACACACACACACACACACACACACACACACACACACGTGCATATTCAAACAGTCGTATTGCCGGCTACACATCACTCCCCACGCCCTTCTCCTCCTCTCCCCCCCCCCCCCCCCACACACACGATCAACCAAAAACACAAATGACTCGTTTATAACTCTCTCACCAGACTTTCTTACCATCGGTTGTAGAGAAACAGAGAACGGACAGCCGGGGTCAGGTTGCGGGAGCGCTCTGCTCCGCAGCGCGGGTAGCGGGACAGCCGGGTCGCGGGTCACTCGGGGCTGGCAGAAGGGGGCACAGTCGGTCGGCCGACCAGTCGCCAGCGCACCACACCCGCGCACTCTCCGGCGGACCGTCTGCCATCTCCAGGTCTTAGTCACTGCGGCGGATGCGGTGGCCGGCTCAAGTGCTGGGTAGTCCCTCGGCTGTCAGCTGGCTTGTTGACCGGTCAGCGCGAGTCGGTCGGCCGGTTTGAGGTCCGCTGAGTGCTGTCTACTTGCCCCTGTTCGCCGTGCGCTCGCTCCGACGGACCGCCCGCCAACCCCCCGGGCCGACCGCGGCGGCAGGGGCGCGCTCAGTCCGAACGGCCGGCTCCAGCGCCGGGTCGTCTCCGACTAGCTCGCGGAGGTCGTCGATCCTCCGGACGATCTTGGTCGGGGCGTCTCTGTTGGTGCGCACCTTCATACGACCCGCATCCGACCACGCAGCAAACAGCTTGCCGCCACGCTTCAGCTGCCGGGCGGCGATACATGACCACCTGGTTAGTGAGGGTCAGATTCTCGGTAATGAAGATGCCGTCACCCGTAATGTTCAGTGCGGAGCGAACCACGTCGTCGATTCATGTTCTGCACTCCGCGCCCACACCGCATTCACTCACACAAACTTTTCACTTCGGTGATCTGCTGGACAGGCGGGTATCGCGCGTGCGGCACAGTGGCGTAGCTCGCTGGGGAGCGTCAAAACACGACCTCTCACCACGACGGTCAAGGTCGGAGTGTGAACAGGTCGTATGTACACAACAGGTCGTCCCAGAGTCGCTGTTTGCTAGCGTCCTGTCCTGCAGGGAAGTCAGCTGAGCTTATGAGCCGCTTGAAGTCTTCTAGAGCTGGTTGCAGGGCCGCTGGGGTGACGTCGTTAGTTCTCGGCGGGCTGATGGCGGCTATCAGGGGCGCTGCTGCACATAGTGAAGCCACGTAGCATGGGAGGGCGGGGGATTCTACTGAGCGAACACCGAGCCCTCCATGTCTTCGAGGCAGTGATGTCTGGTCCCATGCTTGTCCCGAAATGTCGACGTTGGTGATATCGGCTAGGGTCGACCTAACCAGCTCGTCGACTTTCCGGAGGTTGGAGCGGGTGCCGTATAGTGGGGTGCAGCGCAGTAGATATATCAGCCGCGGCGCTGTCACGTGGTTGTGCGAGGAAAAAGAGGCCTGTGTGCCGATCTAAGTACTGAACTCTCTCGCACAGCCTCGAAATGGTATCGAGGACGGCGTTGGTGGTGTCTGGAAGGCCAGCCTCGTGCAGGGGAGAGCCTAACAATTGGAGACGAGATAGAGGGGTTTCTGAAATATCCGGTAGAACACACTTCACTTCCCGGATCGCCGAAGCCTGCTGCTCTCCTCCGAGATCATCCAATACTGGCACCTCGCATTTGGCGGCGTTGAGTTGGAGGTCGAGCTCTGGGAGTGTCCTGATGATTGAGCGGAGATCAGCGACTACGTCAGTGACTGAACCTCCTATGGTGGCGTCGTCCAGGATGTTGAGTGGGGACTTCAGGCTTCGTGCGCATGTGTTAACCGCCAACGCGAAAGCGATTGGGCCCAGAGGGTCGCCCTGCTGAACACCCGTGGATGACATTATTATGTGACCAGCCATGAGGAGCGGAGTGGGTGTGCTGTAGGCTTGGTAGGCCATCGCGTAAGCCTCGGGACATGATTCCTTTATGCACCGCAGCACGACATCACACCTCACAGAGTTGAATGTATTCCTTACATCGACCTTAACTAGTACACGTACCGGCTGATGACGTGAATCTTCTGTGAAGTTTCGAACTGCGTGCACTGCTGCCTCACAGCCGAGCGGCGTGCCCACGCCGAGCTGCACTGGTCTCAGTTCTGGGCCCAGGAGATTGACAGCGAAGCGGGCGGCGATGCGCGCTGGCAGGCGACGGTAAACGCTGCCCACCGCAATGGGACGCAAGCCACTGTCCTTCTTGCGGAAAGCACACAAGGATGCGCAGTAGAGGGCGTCACGGCCGCATGATGGCACCTGGCCAGCCAGCACCAGGTTGGTGAGCGCGTGAGGGAGGTCAGAAGACGCTGACCGGCCTCTCCTGTATCCGCAGAGGTGAGCTGTCGCAGTTGGAGAGGCCTGATCCCGTCCATTCTTCCCGCAGATGCCGTGGGCATGGAGACAATCGCCTGCCTGACTTGATCCTGTGTCACGATCAGCGGAGCTGAGTCAGTGGCGCTAGGTGGCGGCGGCATGTTTCCATCCTCTGGTGCGGGTGGGTGCTTCAGGCGCAGCATGGAGACTACATCCTCAGTGGGCTGTGCCAGAGATTCGCTGGATGTGAGCACTCTAAGCGCCCCCCCCCGATGTCACCGTCAGTGCACTTTGCTTGCACCCTGCGAGCCACATCCTCACAGGAGCTGGAGTATGGAGTGATGTTATGTTGCCCCTGGTCACGTAGCGCCTGCACAGGTAGGTCCTTTTCAATAGCTTGTCGCTTTATGAGTGTGGCAAGATAACATTTTCGATCGGCTTTGGGCCCAGGAGACCTCAGGACGCTGAACGCGAAGGAGAACAAGCGCCACCAAGCGTCCGGGCTTGTGCTCGAAGTGGCTTCATTTTCGAAGTGGCTTCATTTATTCGTTGAGAGAGGCTGTGGGCAACTACCGCACGCGCCGGTTTAGGGATTAACCTGATGCCTTTTGTTGACCCGCGGAGCTGTGCCAACCCTGTGGGTATGTTTTCCGGTCGTCCTTCACTTGGCTTAGCCGCCTCCTTTTCGACGCTTTCTTCCATTGTGTTTCTTTGTTGAGCGGAGTTGCGATGTGTTGACCCGCGGAGCTGTGCCAACCCTGTGGGTATGTTTTCCGGTCGTCCTTCGCTTGGCTTAGCCGTCTCCTTTTCGACGCTTTCTTCCATTGTGTTCTTTGTTGAGCGGAGTTGCGATGTGTTGACCCACGGAGCTGTGCCAACCCTGTGGGTATGTTTTCCGGTCGTCCTTCGCTTGGCTTAGCCGTCTCCTTTTCGACGCTTTCTTCCATTGTGTTCTTTGTTGAGCGGAGTTGCGATGGGGTGCGGTCCTTTCCCAGGCACACATCGCAATGCCATATGGCTAGGGCCCGGGCCTGAGCCACAGTGAGTTTCGCGCAGGAAGTGTGCCATCGCTCATCACAGCCGCTGCAGACAATTGCAGCCTTTCGGACTGATTGACTTACACAGGCCGCGCAAGATACGACATCTCCGCTGTATTTTGGTGGTGACGGCATTGATGTTGTTATATCATCATTGGTGTCTGGTTAAGTGGTGACTCGTAGGTGCTCGGTTCACAACGGCACGTTTTTTAGGGTAAAAAGGGCATAGTTTTTCGTCTGAAAAAAAAATCGGCTAAACAAAATACCTTAAACACAGCTTACTTGAATGCTAATTTAGAGGAATCCATCAATGTACTCCGTTCATGTGCGCGGTCCATGTAAGGGGCAATTCTGTACCACAGAGTGACACCAGGGACCGTCTTCTCCTTATCTTGGCAACTTTATACCGTGAGGCTGAAAACTGGCGCCAATCACGTCTGAGCTCGCCACGAATTTCGAAGTAAAAACTGCTTTTAAAATCTGCATTTTTGTCCGGTAAATAAAGCAGTATAGTCTTCAGACTTCCGGCCACTTGTCTAAATTTGAATAAGCTAAAGTAATAACTACAAGTCTCCTTAAAAAACGCAGGAAATCAACATTTAACACGTCAAAACTCGGAGGAAGTAATGTCATGCACAAACTTCGGCAGAAAAAGAAAAACGCACGCTACGAAAAAAAAGAAGCACACGCTGAGTATTTATTCATCCAGTATGGCATCAAATACCGACCATAAAACGAGTTTGCCTCCCATGGTAGATTATTTGTTCATGTAAATTATGTCCACGCAGTGCCGTCACGATATGTTCTGTGTGTGTGTGTGTGTGTGTCCAAAAGAGCTAGTTAGACCGCCTTTCCGGTCTGCAGGGTCTCTCCAGCGTCGCCAGCTCTCACCGGTCCAGCTTTTCCAGTGAGCTATCAGCTCCGGGTCATGGTGTGGCTGCATCGATTTGAAAGCCATCAGAATGCACGCCGTCTCCGCCGATTGGCAACTGACGTCATCAAACTCGATCTTGTGCACCTGCCGGTACAACCCTGTGAAAAAAGTTTGATGTAGCATTACGCTTTGGTGCCTATAGCTACATTGGGGACTAAGCTCTAGTTGGGTTAGAATTCGATTCGCATGCAGGAGGCAACCGATGCTGGGTTGCAAACCGAGCCATAATGGTGTCAAAATGCTATTGTGAGGGTTGATGCGTTGCAGAATGTCCCAATGGTAAACGTAACACAACAAAATCCGCTATGTATTGTGTTGTCAGCCAGAGACGAAACACAAACCTCACAAGAACGAAACATTGACCTGCATGGGAAAACCGTGGCTGTCGCATCGATTTTCATTCCGGACGCTGGAAATATGAATGAATAAGCAAACGGTAGGTGCAAGCAAGCCATTCAGTTAATTGCATGCATTGTCCGTTGGAGTCGGCCATCGACAGTGTAACCCAGGGTGCCCAGTGGGATGACCTTTATCAGTTGTGTTTACACAAAACACACGGTTGCTAGGAGTAATACCTTTTACAATGATGAAAATGATCGGCATGGGAACGACTTGAGCAGTAGTAGGGCATTCCAACTGGCATGATGTTTACGTACTTGCTTTCAAGATGATGAAAAGCAGTCGTTTGAATGTAATGTTACTCTTAGTCTATTGTATCCTTCCCGACCCCGGGGATGATTTGTGACTCACCCTGTTGAGTGAGTGTAGCAGCATCGATGAGGTTCGGTGGCAGGAACCGTGGCTGGCCGGGCCCCGCCCCCAGTAACGGTCGCAGAGCTGCCGTGCTCTCCTCCACGTGAAATACGGGAAACTGGCCTGTCGGACAATCCAATCACGTGCCAGGTATAATACGCGAAACGAAAGTGACAATAATCACACGGGTATATCCCGAACATTCATCTCACTTGGACTGATCTTCTTCCAAAAACATTTTAATTTATTAAGCAATTAGTATTATTATCATGTCACGTAATTTATTACCAGATAGATTACATCAAAATGATGACATGCCACAGGATAGCTACCTGAATAACGCACAAAACTGCAGCGCCGTTTTCATGCTCACCGCCTCTGCGATACATGTCGTCAGTTTCGGTTGTGACGAACGTCGTTCCACTCCTGTCGAACCTCCCGGTCTTCTTTATCCTGCTGAGGAGCTCGTGGTTTGTCTCGTCAGTGCCATCGTTCGGTGGCACGAAGAACGTCAGGCAGGCCGGAGGCATGTTAGCCGTTATTTCAGTTCGCATGGGCATGTTGAATGCCCTCAAAATTGTTGCAAGCCTAAAAGGCGGTGAGGAACAAGCAAAATTAAAATAGCTGTCGCCGCAATCAATGACATCAGTTAACTCTATTTGTAACAGAGGGGGGGGGGGCAGATTCCGCCCCCATCCTCATGTTTTTCGCATATATCTCCAGAACAGCTGAGAGCAGGCCCATTAAATTTTGGGACTTTTCCCAAAATATATTTTCATATATGGAGTCAAAATTTTAGTTCTTAACCTAAACAGAGACGGTTCCAGGGCACGGTTTTGGGAGGGTTCGGAGTCGACATTTGGCGATAATACGGAAATGCGATCTTCACGGTTTCTTCCTTACTGCCTCAAGTATGAAGGAGTTACATCGGTTTACGGTGATTGCAACAAGTGCAAATTAGTTGATGTTAATGAAATATCATAAAAATTGCATGACAGAGGCGGTTTCAGGGGCTTGAAAAGGGGGGTTCCAGGAAGTATTCAAATGCTTGGCGGGAAGCTAATAGAGCGATGTAAGAGGCATTTATAGCTATCAAGATGTAAAAGATAGCTTCTTCCATTATTTGCATAATTTATTACATATAGAGTTGCAGGGGCGTGTTCAGGCACATCAAAAGGAGGCATGGTAAAAAAAGGAGGCAAAAGGAGACTGGCATGGTGATGACGATATGCCAGCGATTACGGCGCAATAGACGGTTAGCTTATAATGATATGTGCACATATGAGGCCAGGAGAGGGAATAAAGTTTTTTTTTTGCAGAGGCGCGCTCAGGAATGTAAGAAAGAGGTTCATATTACTGCAAGGAAACTAAGATACATGGGCCTACAATGACATAACATACTGCAGTTTTCGGATGAAACACGCACCACAGGTACGAACGATTATAAGAAAATAAGCGAGTCCAGGTAGGGTAAAAAGGGGGGTAAGCAATGTGAATTGAAGTTGTAAGTGAAATAGTCACTGTTGACTAATTAGTATCATATTAGCGGATAATATGCTTATCGAAAGGTCTTGCGCCTCCCCAGTTTGGATCCTGGATACGCCTATGATGAAGTAAAACATGCAAAAAGGAACTATCTATGATCTGTAACTTATTTATAGTGCTGGGTAGTAACTTGCCTGCGGTTATTTTTTTCCTATTTGACCTCCTTTTTTACTAACCTGGTACCGCCTAAGGCAAAAATATGACTTATAACTGCTTTTTCTAATGTCACAACAACATACTATTTAATTTATCCAAAAAAAACATAAAAAATAGTTTCATTACGCATTTGCTTCACCCCCATATTGAATGACCTGCACACGCCTATGATTTTTGAATTTTAAAAAAGTCCCCACCACATATCAATCTCCAATTCAATCTCTATCGATTCCCATTGGTTGTGCTGAAATCGGTTGATAAAGGTGACAGCTGTGTTGGATCACAAATACCACTAAAATTGATAGTCCCCCCAGTTGCCCCCTATCAAAAATTTCGATTGTGTTATTTTTTAGAAATGTAGATCGTGTTGAGGGGAACCAAACGCCGTTTCATTTTTGAAAATCGGACGGATAGATCTCGAGATCTCCGGGAGGCGGAATCCGCCACCCCCCGTTACAAATAGGGGTAGCCAGGGGCCTGTTACAAATAGGGTTAAGTTATTGTCTTTGTCATACTTCAATACCGCAATGAGTCATACTATTAAAGGGAAATATTGACCTTTTCCCACAAAAATGGAGTTATTACTTGAAATGACAGCCGAGACCAAAATATATTGTAAATTGATCACATTTTGTATATAAACATTCCTACCGAAAGAAGTCAAGTTAAAGTTGATAAGCGTTCTACGCTTTTAACGACCAGTACTCTCAAGTACTTGGTAACGAATTTCGGTACCCACCAAAATCCGGTATTGCTTTTTGACGAAATGATATGGAAAATGTCTTGCACTCTGTCTATTATGCTTATGTGCCCTACTATCCTTAACAATCAACAAACATTGAATAAAATGATATCCAAATTAGCAGGTTAACTTATGCAACCATCGACGGCCTAGTTAGTGGTTGCGACCCTATACAATTCAAACGATTGTCATAATTGTTCATTTATTTTCAACATAGAGTTGTGTATAGTTTTGTTTCTGGCTGTATATAATACAATGCTTTAGCTTATTAATAAATACAAAAACACTTTTTCCAAAAACAATCAACAAACAATCGAAAAAGTGGCAATGAAATCGGGAGTTCATTTATGCACCCAACGGCGACCTATTTAGTGTCGGCGATTTGTTTCAGGGACATTGTCACAGTGATTTCAAAGGAAAGAAAAGCGATAGATATCTCACGCGAAATATGGAGAAGGATCATACCGTTCGTCACCATATATAAGTACATATATTTAAATTTCCCAAATTTTAATTATCGAAAAAGAAAAGTAGTTCTTTCACTTTTAAATTGAGACGCAATCAATTTGATACCATCAGGGGCCCGGGAACAGGGGGGGCAGCAGGGGCGCTTGCCCCCCCCCCCAACATCTGGACCGGGGTGGGGGGGGGGGCGGCGCCCCCCCCCCCCCCAACTTTGGCGAGCAGAAGTTTCCCTAAAAATGCGCTCTTTCAATTTTCTTCACAAAAAGTTATATAAAATAAGAAAGTCTCCTTGTCACTTTCATTTCTGTATTTTATTTATAGCATGCCATAAGTATTATTATTATATAGCTTTGCTTTTATAGCGGCATCGTATACCTTTTTTTCCTTCCTTTTCCTTTTCCCATTAAATGATCTATGAGATATAAGGGAAAACTTTGGTAACAGTACATTTGGGGCAGTTGTCTGCTTGGCACGTCGACGTTAAAATGACACACTGATGCAGTGGCGGATCTACGGTTGGGAAAAAAGGGCAAATGCCCCCCCCCCCCCCAACCGCATGAAATCGGCGCAAAATTGATACATTTCCTGATACAGAAGAAAATCTAAGCAACTTTTACTAAGGACATGCTATAAAATCAAATACAAAAATGAAAGTGACATAAGGAGGCTTTCTTATTTTATATAACGGTTTGCTTTAAACAGCTACCAATGCATAAGCAAGCGAAATCCGATGAGTTTTCAGAATTATGCGACACGTTTTGGAATTTTGCCCCCCCCCCCCCGAACTCCCGTTCTGGATCCGCTGCTGCACTAACGGCGTTAAACACCTGCTGCATTTTCTTTATAAGTTTATCCCACGTCAACGCTACGGATGTGGTCAAACTGGCGTGCGGCCCTCTAGCTGTCCTCGCTGTCTCTTCCGACGGGGCGGCAATTGCTAGCAAGAGTTATCGTAAATGTCGTAGGTTACCGTGATACGGTGATGAAGCGGTCGGTGCAGCCCACACTTGTGGGCTTCTTCAAGAAAGAAAAAACGTCAAGCGTCAGGTACGAGTATTTTATCAGACGACAGGCGGGTTTACAAAGGAAACGGGGTGGCATGACCACCACTTTTTCAGATTTTTTGTTATTTTTATGTTAACCCGCGTCGTGCCGGGGGCGGGGCGTTTAGACGCCCCTCTAAGAGCATCTAAACCACCTTAAGGTTTTTCGAGGATAGCGAAAAAACGGCGACGCGCCGTTTTTGCCGTTTAAAAAACATCGCAGGGCGCACAGCGTCACCGTTTCAAAAAACGGAACACGGCGCATGGCGCCGCCATTTCAGCCGCTGTTTTTGACACACCTGTTCGGGCATCAATTATCCACATTGTGTGCAATTCTTGACCACGGGTCATCTGAGGTCAGGTCACGTGACCACACCTCCACACAAGTTTGCGGTCGTACCACAGCCACAGTTTTTGACCGATCGGTTTCAAATTTGCAGGATTTCATAAGGTCATAGGTACCTACAATTCAAATATCTAAGATTTTGAATATCGGTGACGTAAGGTCGCCGGTCGGGTCAATTTAGTGACCTCCCATTATAAGTCAATGGGGAAATATTAAAATGTTTCCTATTCCGAGGATACGCATATCAGTCCAATTCCTTCTGGATCATGTTATCATAGGCTATTATTGATAATCCAGGTTCAATTTTTGTTTAGTGACCCCTACAGGGTCAGCCGAAGTCAGCTGAGGTCACCAACACTTTTTGTGTCAATAACTCTCGATAGAATGCATATAATGAAGTGAAACCGGCATTAATGTGTTTGTCTTGTCGAGACACGTCTCCCAAATCGCAACATGACCTACTTGGGTCTCCACTTGACCTTGACCTGAGGTCATAGTTTTATGTTGACCTAAACTGGTCCGAATGAATGTGATTCGAAGCGCTTTGACGAGACGAACATGATGTCATCAACATCATTGCCGTATCTTTATTTGGTAAACAGTTATTTGCGAACGCTTTGCCAAAAAATAGCCCTATTGACATTTGATGACCTCTGGAGCTCAAACTATTAACCAGAGATAAAATTGGATGACACGTTATGATTTAATATTTCAAGAGCTTTCGATTGTTTTTATTTCTCGTTTGTTCCTAGCTATCATAGTTCCCGAGACATTTGGGGGTTTCTGGAGCGATGTCCTAAAACTGGAAAATCTGACTTTTGATGACCTCTGGCGACCTCAATATTGACCTGAACAAAAAAATATAGAAATAGTTTCAAAGTTATTTTTGATGAGCTTTCGAATCGTGTTTTCGAGTTTCCAATGAGCAAAATTTGACAATGAAAAGGTACACCAAGATTAGAAGTGAGAAGATTGCCAAAACAAAATATTTGGTTTCGCCCCCCCCCCCCCCCCTAACTTTAAAATCGTTCCCGGGCCCCTGGATACCATACATGTGTCATGAGATAATGCAGAAAAACAAATCGAAAGGTCAAATTTCCCTTTAAGTTTTAAAAAAACAAGGCGATATTAGATAACGCGTCGACCAAATCAAATAATAATAATCAAAGGACAAAGGAATGTGTTGCATTTAAGTAATTAATGTACTACGGTGCAGTCTACCCATCACAGAAGTCATGCGGCACAGTATACCAAGCAACAATGAAACGCATTAAAGGGAAATATTCACCTTTTGATCTAGTTTTCTGCATTATCTTATGCAACATGTATGGTATTACATTGATCGAGTCTCAATTTAAAAATGAAATCACAACTTTATATTTCGAAAATAATTTTTTGGGGAAATTTACTAATTAAGTACATATACTTCTTTCGGAGTTCATGATCGGTGTTTTCCCTTCACTACTAAGTACGAAATATCTGACGCCTTTCTTGCAATCTGTTCAACGTTGAATAACTGTCGTTAAATTACCTCTCAACAAATCGCATACACTAAATACGTCGTCGTAGGGGGCCAAGTTAATCCGCCGAATGCATCACGGTCTTCTGAAATGCTTATTGATTGATTATGGGAAAACGGTTCAGATAAATGTTTCATGTGTGTATTGTAATGCATTGAATACCTGTATGTTAAAAATTATTTGGGAAAACAACCATTTTTGTAATTATTCGAAAACACTAAATAGGTCACCGTCCGTGGCCAAACTAAACTGCCGATGTCAATGCACTTTTTTCAAATGCCTGTTGATTGTTCATTAAAGTTTGGTACATATTCGCAAAAGATAGAGCGCAGGAAACATATTACATACCTTCATGACTAATAGCAATGCGTAGGCAGCCTAATTTTGGCTCGGACAGTGAATTCGTTACCAAGTACTTGATAGTACCGACCATTATAAGCGTGGATCGTTTATCAACGTTAACTTGAAATATCGTTCGGAAGGAATGCTTATATGTAAAATGTGATCAATTTACAATATATTTTGGTCTCGTCCGTCGATTTCAAGTAAAAACTCCATATTTGTAGGAAAAGGTGAATATTTCCCTTTAAGTCATTAAGTCATGTAGCTCTTGCCAAACTTCATCAACAGTTTGGCAAGAGCTACACTTCATTCATGGGCAAAAAGACAAATAATGTTATTGTCATGGTTGCTATGGCGTAATTCGCTATACATTTAATTGGGGCAAGTCCAACCTTCACGTTTAGCCCAACTAACGTTTGTTTGCCCGAGTACCTACCTAATCGTGCGTGTTGTGTGTATGGATGTGTGCTTTGTATATTTTGCCGTATGAATGCTGCTTACGAGTACCTTTTTAACATGTCTCACCTTTTAACGTTATCGACTCGACACTCGGAATAACCATGTTATGTTGGAGAGTGTTTTAAATGTCAATACAATCGAGTGAATTTTAAACTTCAAAAAGGATTTTTCACTTCCGAGCACATCAGCATGGCAACTCGCTCCAAAAATGAAGAGGCTACACTTACTACGCATATAATGATAAATTACACTTACTAACTACACTTACTACGCATATAATGATAAATTAGCTTCGAAAAAAATAAAATACCTGAGTTATGTTTATGTCATTCTTAAATCATTTAATGCTCAGGCAAGAAGATTGAGAGCGCTTTCGGTTCCTTAAATTTAGCATCGGTCATGTGATCATGCATATGTAACATCAAATGATAACCAACTTTTCTAGCGAAACTCGTGCAAAATGACTCACGATCTTTCACAAACGATGACTGGTAGCTCTGTTGCTGTCCTCCCCGCCGTCAGTGCTCTGTGTTCTGTGCACTCTGCAGCTGTGTTCCCGGTGTCGCCGCTGTGCACTCTGCAGCTGTGTTCCCGGTGTCGCCGCTGTATACTCTGCAGCTGTGTTCCCGGTGTCGCCGCTGTATACTCTGCAGCTGTGTTCCCGGTGTCGCCGCTGTATACTCTGCAGCTGTGTTCCCGGTGTCGCCGCTGTGCACTCTGCAGCTGTGTTCCCGGTGTCGCCGCTGTGCACTCTGCAGCTGTGCTCCCGGTGTCGCCTCAGGCTGTACGGAGCGCTCCTCCGTGTGCCGCGGATCGGTCGGCCGGCCACCTCAGGTCACACCGAACACCGGACGGCGACTGAGAGCTGACGCCGACCGACCGTCAGGACATGCGCCCCACACCGTCACACCGTCACCGACTAAATCTACAGAACAGCTGCGGACAGGGATGTAGGAACGTCACGGAAAGTGGGGGGGGGGAGCAGTGAAACTTTGATCTCGTCTTGAGAGAAACCCAACCTATTTATATATTTAAGATTTCTTTCAAGATTTTGGCTCTTCTCATCCTGGCGAAAATGTTGCCATCATTTTTTTCCTCATCAAGCAAAATAATACAAAATAATAAAAATGGCCGAAAAGTGAGCCCCCCTCTCTCCTGTTCCTCATATGCCTATTTCTGCGGGCTTACTGTCCGAGCGGCGATACGGTCTCGCCAGTAAACGATGAGAGGGGTGTTTTGAGGAAAGTGTAAGATGCTAACTGTTTGAAAAGCTTCTAATGAAATATAATATTTCGGTGATTTGCATATTGGGATAGAAGCACAATAAATCAACATTATATTACATGGAAGCATCATAAATAACTATAACAGGAAGATGTGATGTATATACAGGGTGTCTCAAAAGTTATCACCGCATTTGTTTTCATATATCTCAAACAAAACATGTCCGATACAAGCAAAAAGGGTATCATTCGGAAGCTTCATTAAAAAAGTTGTATTCCGCCATGTGCATCGACTAATATCATCCGACATACCGCCACATCCACACATTTCCTACGTGTCCCCCATTTCGGGCGGCGCAGAAGATGATCGGGCTCTTGGTCTCCTCGACGACTCTGGCGCATGTCTCCCGAGAGATGCTGTTGATGGCCGCGCGGCCGGGCGCGGATCGCATCCTCCAGGCCTTTCTAGTCATTCGGCTTCTCCTCATAGAATATGACCCTCTTAATGTGTCCCCACAGAAACACAAATAGGGTTTTCAGGTCCGGCGATTGAGGAGGCCGGCAGGTTACGGCACCCTTGGAGATCAGCTGGCCACCAAAGCGCGTCTGGAGCCACTCCAGTGTCTTTGATAGCGTTGTGAACAGGAGCGCCGTCCTGCTCTAACCACTGCAGGTTGATGGTGTCGGCGCATATTTGCTGCAGTGTGTCCCATAACTGCTGGAGGACCTCCTGGTACCGTTCCTGGTTCGCTGTGGGTTAGACCCCGAATGGAGACGGCCGGGTCTTTTGTACGCCTTCCTTGATTTCCGTGATCTTCTGAGCAGTAATGGAGTGCTGCATTCGTTTGTTCTGATACTGGGGTACTTGCAGTACAATTTTGAGTTATCCGTGATACAGTTTTGGGAGCTTTTTTCGGGCCGAAAAAGCTCTGCAATTCCGCTGGGTTTATACGATAGACCCTGTCTCTTGATCCAATTCAACTACTTTGGTTTTCTGTTTTCTGCTCAGGATGAACATCTCGGAGTTATTACCGAGTGGGCGCGAAGCGCCAGTGAGGTTTCTCGTCAGCTTACTAGACACCAGGGCAATAGAACACTGGGTACTCCAAAGTTTTTTTTATAGTATATACTAAAAAATATACTATACAAACTAGAAAACATACCAAAAAATGAAGGTCACTACCAGATTTGGAATAATATACCAAATATGGATGCACGACATTCGCGGCAAGTATGGCGTTCGTGTTTCAATCAAGAATAATACAGATTTGTACAGCCTTTGCATTCACTCCCGTGCAGTGGCATTCTTCGTCACCGACGGCAGGGTATGTATTGGTCCGCGTCTCGCTTTATGTTCCAGTTTCTGGTTAGTTAGTGGAATGTATTTATAATTGATTTTTTTTGTCAGTTCTGTGAGCAGTCATTGTCGTGTTAACAGCCTTGGAATTTGTGTCATTTTCTGGACTTTTTGGGCCCAAAGAATCTTGCTCTCTTCATATTTCATATTTCATATCAGGCATATTTTTTCATATTTCAATATTGTTTTCCCCGCAAGTTTGGTAAGACTTCGCTGGGCCTTCGGCCTCGCTCGTAATATACATCCTGGACACCTAACTGGCTGAATTTGGCGACACTGTGTTGAGATAATTTTGTATGTACTCATTGGTTATTTGCAGAACTTTGTACATACAAGTTATTGGTTCATGTCGTATTCTTCTGCATCCGGCTGTTGCGCTGAAGCGCCTGGACAGCTCGACGGCGTCTGCTGTGTTGAATAGTGCAAGTCCGATCGGGTCTGCTGCCGTTGTACTGTGACTGGCGCATGTGAGGCCTTCTGCATTTATATTGCTGCTAAGCGTGGCGTTGGTCCAGTCCCTGGGGTGCTTGACAAGGGATTAACTTGGTATGTATCTTAGGATGAGCAATAGTCGGCTCAGCAGTAGCAGAAGAGGGCTCCTGTAGTCGGCTATCTGGGGCTTCCCCGGCACAAGCGTTAATGTCATGCAGTTTGTTTTCACATTCTGTTGTGATTTTCCTTGGTGTGAAACATGTGTTATATAAAATATATGTGATTGATCTCATTATAAAGGCATTGCACATGATTTTAAACATTGGCAGATCCAGAGCAGTGGTTTCGGGCCTGGGGGATATACAATATATGTGATTGATCTCATTATAAAGGCATTGCACATGATTTTAAACATTGGCGGATCCAGAACGGTGGTTAATTTTGCTCCGATTTAAGGTGTTTTGTGTGTGTGTGTGTGGGGGGGGGGGGGGTATGGCCGCCATGCCCCCTTCCCCTGGATCCACTAGTGATTTTAAATATCACATTTGTATGTGCTCTGCTGTAGTATTTATCCTGATCTAGTCATAAACATGCTTGAATTTCATCCATATATGTATATATTGACAATATATGCATATATATATATATATATATATATATATATATATATATATATATATATATATATTATAATATATATATATATATATATATATATATATATATATATAATAGTATATATATATATATATAGTATATATATATTATATATATATATATATATATATATATATTATATATATATATATATATATATATATATGATATATATAGTATATATATATATATATATATATATATATATATATATATATATATATATAGTATATATATATATATATATATATATATATATATTATATTATATATACGTATATATATATATATATATATATATATATATATATATATATATATATATATATATAGTATATATATATATATATATATACTATATATATATATATATATATATATATATATATATATATATATATATATATATATATATATATATATATATATATATATATATATATATATATATATATATATATATATATATATATATATATATATATATATATATATATATATATATATATATATATATACATATATATATATATATATATATATATATATATATATATTATATATATATATATATATATATATATATATATATATATATATATATAAATATATATATATATATATATATATATATATATATATATATATATATATAGTATATATATATATATAATATATATATATATATATATATATATATATATATATATATATATATATATATATATATAATATAGTGCAAATCAAGAATACTGATGTCTAGATCGGATATTTTGCCACAGTATGTTGCCTAAATGATATTCCTAATCACGTACGATACCTATATTTAATATTATTGCATTACTAATGGTCTTCTCACATGATAATAACTAAATAATAAATGCATTAATGAATATATAATACATTAATTATTTAGTTGATATCATGAGATCATTAGCAATAATATAATATTTCAAAAAGGCCACAGTCAGTGACTATTCACGTCGTTTCCTCATTCCGTCGAATTGAAAAATTGTTGTCTGCAGCGGGATTCGAACCCGCGCTTGGCCATCGCTCGATCTGCATGGGTTCACGAGATGCTTAATAGCTCGAAAACGAACCTCACGGCGTACACTTTTGAACCCGGAAATCGAAAGAAAAATGTTCACGCTTCATTTCTAGGTACTTTTTATTGTCGTATCGGTTGAAGCCGTGGGCCCGTAAAATGGCTTTTTAGCATGGAACCCTATGGCCTAGTAGGAAAATGTACGCCGTGCTGCCATATAGACTTTGGACCCCCGCTAGACACATTTACATTTGACCCGGCCCGACCCAGCCCGACCCGGCCCGACCAGGCCATACAGACGCTTTTCGGAAGCTAATAACTTTGCAACCACTGCTCCGATTGAGATCGGGTTTTCATCATAGGATAGGACCATCAAATCAATTTTGATTTTGTTATGGTGCGTGCTGATAGGAGTGGTACCACAGCGCGTGACACCCGCAGACGTCGAAATGAACAAAAAATATTATTGATCAAAAATGGCTTGATTTATCTAAGCATTCGTTTTGTATACGCTATAGCATGCAGCCGCTCATTACGTGCTCCCTTTTGACGGATTCGAGAAAGGAAATCATGCACAATTTAAAGGGAAATCATGACCTTTTCCCACAAAAAAAAATGGAGTTAGTACTTGAAATCGCCAGACGAGACCAAAATATATTGTAAATTCATCACATTTTGCATGAAAACTTTCCTACCAAAAGATATTTCAAGTTATAGTTGATAAGCGTTCCACACTTTTAACGACCGGTACTTGCAATTACTTTTGGTCCTCATCAAACTGCGGGCTTTTCCCGTATTGCATTTTTACGCAATGGAGTGGAAAATATATTGTGCGTTCTGCTTGTGATTATATGCCCGGCGATCCTCTAAAACTAACAGCGATTGGAAAAAGTGGCAATAAAATCGGAAGCTCATCGATGCACATCAACGGCGGCCTAGTTAGTGGTTGCGACCCTCAATTTGTGAGGCTGACTGTCCGCACATCAGTTCGTTTCATACCTCGATCTTTGTCTCATGCATAGCATTCTCGCCACCTGGAAGCCCCATGTGCTGCGCTCCTCGTTGGTGTTTAACCGTGAGCGGGTTGGCCGCGATACCCGGCAGTCCGACCAACTAAGCATGCCTCGTGTGAAGAACAGCCATGGAAAGAAGAAGTGCGTGTACCGCGCAGTGAAAATGTATAATGAATACGTCATCTCTCATGAACTGTCCAAGGTATCAAAGCAGTCGTTCAAAACCAAGATCCGAGACGCGATTCGGCGAACCTAGCGGTTAGCCGTGACATAGTGTGTATTTTGTGGATATGTGTGGAGAGAGAAAGTTTTATTTTTTTCCAAATGTTTTTTTATAGATATACTGAGACCATGTTATTGACGAAGATCTGAGAATAGCCCATTGTATGTGTGGATTGACCCGATTCTGTGCAATAAATAAATACATAAAATAAATAACCGTGGTGATCTACATATATTTAAACTACTAAAAGAAATCACGAAATCCGGCTGAATATGAGGCGCGTTTCAATGAATGTAAGGCGCGCTCCGATACATCCCTGAAGGCGCCATCCCACATACCTCTAAAAGCGCCATCCGATACACCTCTAAAGGCGCCCTCCCACATAGTTCCAAAGGCGCCCTCCCATATACCTACAAAGCGCCCTCCCAAATACTTCCAGAGGCGCCCTCCGATACACATCTGAAGGCGCCCTCCCACATTGCTCCGAAAGCGACCTCCAATACACCTCTGAAAACGCTTTCCTACATGCCTTCAAAGACGCCCTTTGATACACATACACCTCTGAAGTCGTCATCAAACATACCTCCTAAGGCGCCCTCCCATATACCTCCAAAGGTACCCTCCGATACATATATGAAGGTGCCCTCCTACATACTACTAAAGTCGCCCACCGATGCACCTTTGAACTTTGAAGGCACCCTCACACATACTTACAGGCTCCAAAGGCGTCCTCCAATACATATCCGATGGCGCCCTCCCACATACCTTCAAAGGCGCCCTCGAATACACTTTCGGAGGCGTCCTCGAATACATTTCCGAAGGCGCCCTCCGATACACCTCTGAAGGCGCCCTTCCACATACCTTTCATCGTACTCTAAATTGCACAGCTCACGTTTCAATGATTAATAAACGCTGCTTTGGAGTTTTGAGTGGTCTGTCACATCTGCGGGGACACCTACCCCCTGCCGTGATTCTCGCGCTTGTCAACGCCTTGGTCGTCTCGTAAATTAAATATTGTATCTCGGTGTACGGCAGTGGCACCAAGCAGAACCTCTCTCGCATTAAACCAAATACTTAACTATTCAGCTAAAGTAATTTTCGGCCGCAAAAAGTATGATCATGTGTCTGATTTGCTGAGGCGACTGGGATGGCTCAGCGCGGAGCAACTTGTGTCGTACCACGCCCTGAGTCTCGTGCACAAGGTGCGTTGTAACGGTGAGCCGGAGGTCTTGCGGCCAGTCTCACCACTGCAGCCGAGGCTCGCGGCCGTGACCTGGACGTTGTCCCGAGGCAGGACCACCTGTTGTATGTACCGCGGTACCGTACCGAAATGGGGAAGAGGCGGTTTGAGTGCAGGGGACCGGCGTGGTACAACGCCCTGCCGCCCGATCTGTCGCGGTCCCTCCGCACCTGTTCAGTCGCCGTCTGAGGCGGCACCTCAGCGATGGCCGGTCGGCACAGGTTTAATCCTAATGTCTCGATGCAAGTTATATTTAGTTTTGACTAATGTGTGCTTGTAATCGTGTGACTTTTTGCTGTGTGACGTTGTGCGTATGTGTTTGTGTGCGTGTGCGTTGTATGTTCCGATCACATTCCTGTAGTGTTATATTTAACAGTGACGAGAGGTAGTAATAGCCGCAAGTATATTGCGGAATGCCTTAATAAACAGAATGAGTATGAGTATGAGTATGAGTACCTCCAAAGGCGCCCACCAAAGCACCTCTGAAGGTGTCCTCCCACATACCTTCAGAATCAAAAAGGCGCCTGAAGCCTTCAACCCAGGTACCGCTCTCAGGTCAGGTGCCACCCTCAGGCCAGGTGCCGCCCTCAGACCAGATGCCGGTGGCCATGTACAATTTTTTGAAAATAAAATGATGATGATGATATAGTCCAAAAGCACCATCAGATATATATATATATATATATATATATATATATATATATATATATATATATATATATATCCGAGGACCGAAGGCTCCCCCTCCCTCCATACATACAAAGGCGCCCTTCGCTGAATGTGAGGCCGGGCGCCTCTGGTCTCTCAAAGGGCGCCTCTGGGGCTATTTGGGAGGGCGACTTCGGATATGTATCGGAGGGCGCCTTCAGAGGTATGTGGGAGGGCGCTTTCAGAGGTGTATCGGAGGGCACCTTTTGAGGTATCTGGGAGGGCTCATTCAGATGTGTATCGGAGGGCGCCCTTGGAGGCATGTGGGAGGGTGCTTTCAAGGGTGTATCGGAGGTCACCTTTGGAGCTACGTGGGATGGCGCCTTCAGAGGTGCATCGGCGGGCGCCTTTGGAGGTATGTGGGAGGGCGCCCTCATAAATGTATCAGAGGGTGCCTTCGGGGATATCTGGGAGGGCGCCTTCGGAGGTGTATCGGAGGGTGTCTTTGGAGGCAGTGGCGTCGCCACAGAACTTTGAGTAGAGGGGGGGGGGGGGAGGGAGGGGCGAGGAGCTTGGGTGGGGGGGGGGGGAGGCAGCCAGGGATTCGGGAGGCAGCCTCGGACGTATTAAAGGGGAGGGGTAAGGCCAGGTGCCGCCCTCAGCCCAGGTACCGCCCTCAGACCAAGTGCCGCCCTCAGGCCAGGTGCCGCCCTCAGACTACGTGCTGTCTTCAGGCCAGGTGCCGCCTTCAACCCAGGTACCGCCCTCAGGCCAGGTGGCACCCTCAGCGCAGGTGCCGCCCTCAGACCAGATGCCGCCTTCAGACGAAATGTCACCCTCAGACCAGGTGACGGCTGTCGCCCTCAGACTAGATGTCACTATCCGACCTGGTGCCGCCCTCAGGCCCAACAGGGCGCCTCTAGCCCGCGTAGTAGGGCGCCTGGAATGCCGGCAGGCATTCCTTCTACAGGGGCGGCTAAAGAGAGCGGCCTGGAGTGGCCTATGTGCCGTCCTCAAATAAGGTGCCGCCCGCAGGTTAGGTGCCGCCGGCCGCCCTCAGACCATACCAGGTGATGTCATCAGACCAGGTGCCGCCCTCAGACGAGGTGCTGCCCCTAGACCAGGTGCTGCCCTCTGGCCAGGTACCGCCCTCAGACAAGGTGCCACACTCAGGTCAGGTGCCGCTGGGTGAATTTTTGGAGGCTGGAGAGAACTGGAGCAGGGTGCATTTCGGAAGACCTCATGGATGGAGACAGGGCTGATTTGGACAAGCCTTTGTGCGGGACACGGCGGAGTTCCGCATGCCTGGGACTTCGGCAGACCGGGGAATAAGGCAGGGTTGATTTTGTGAGGCCGGGGAACGGGGTGGGTGGATTTCGGCTGGCCCGTTTGCAAAATTGTCTGTTTGCCATTCACTTCTTTAACTGAGGTGTTGTGCTTTATCGCGAGCATTCCTCAGTTTTGCTCCATCCCATTCATCAATGGAAAAGACATGAATGCCTCTTTATTGCCATAATTTTGATTTTGGTGTGTCTTCTAATTTGTTTATTTCTTCTTTTATTTGTTCACAAATCCTGGTCAATTCCACGAATTCCACGGTTAATTTTTTTCCCGAGAATATCATCAAGTGGAAAGAACAGTTAATTTAAGTTATCGATTTATTGTATAATTTATTTTCATTAACTTCTTTACTTGTATTGAATATTTTGTATTATTTTGCTATCTGTATCATTTACCCCCCCCCCCCCCCCCCCCACCCCCACCGCTCAACAACACCTTTCGCTGACGGCACTGGCGGATCCAGGGGGCGGGGGCATCAGGGCCAAAATTCCCATCTCACAGGAATCTTGGTGGGGGGCATTCAATACAAGTATGCGTTCCCTGCACTGAACGTGATAAATAATGATCCTAGGAGAAAACTTTATTAAAACGGAAGTTTTTTCTTCTTCTCTCGAGTGATTGAATTTGAAGTTTTCCTGTATCCCTGTTCTCAATTATTTACAAAACAGCGCACCAGATGCAATTCAAGCAGCCCCGGGAGCACTTAACCCGCACCCCGCTGGGGGGGGGGGGGGGAGAATCTGCCCCCCCCCCCTCCTGGATTTTCTCAATAACTTGAAAACCATGATAGATATGAACGTGAAACTTTCAGTACCTTATGCTGCATCAATTCAACGTCTTCTTACCAAATTTAAATAACATTGATACTGTTTTTTGGGAGATATGACGTTTTATGACGTCATATCATGCCATATCATGGAAAAAACGATAAATGTTTGAAAAATCGTAGAAAATAGTTTTGAATCAAATTGGAAATAAAAAAAACGTCAAAAGAAAATAAATGACATTCTCGTTAAAATGGTCATCTCGGGTTTTCAAAATTTGGGGTTTTTGACCACAAAAAAAAATAAAAAAAAAAAATCCAGAAAATTCCACAAAATAAATTTTTGTGAATTTGAAAAGTGAATTTCTAAGTTCGAATACCAAAATAAGGTGACCGGAACAAATCCGCGGAGAAAAAAAATGGAGGTACCTTTTTGTCACAATAAGAGGCGCCCTCATGTGGGGTTTTGGCGCCCTCTTGAGGGCTTCTCCTCGCCTCGCCCCCCCCCCCCCACCCCCTCGACTGATTTATAAATACGCCACTGCATACTTTCACAAACAATAACTTAGTAAATAACTTGCACATTCACATTCATATTTAGGTACCTGCAAGCTTTAACCTTCAAACATTTTTGCATGTGAGAAAACCTAAATAATTCCTACAGGCTAACCATTTCCGTGAAGCATTGGCATGTAATGACCTTTCAAGTAAGTAAAACCAACCAAACCGAAAGTAATTTCGCAGCCGAGATGCCCGACTCCATTCTCCGGGTTGTTATTCACACCGCGGTATATCTTTGTGACTAAGTCACCGAGTCACCCGCTCTCATGAGTCACTTATGAGTCATGGAACATGAGTTGCAGACGAGCCCCACATGTATCCCATGGCGACTAATTAGAGCTTGCGAGCGCCACAACTGACAAGGCTAATTGCCGCGCCCAGGTGGTGTCCATCGCCAGAGCGGAGAATTAATCGCGCCGTCTTTTATACCTGCATTTATTCATAACGTATAACTGTCGGTGGTGTTCCGGCCGAAAGAATAGGGGATGGGGTCACCCCTCACCATTATCACAAACACACGGTTCAAGTCACGGACATAGATCAGAATGGTCCTGCAAAGAACTTAGGTCGACTTGCACTTATGCGGTCCATGAGGGCCAGCCCGTCGCTAGGCAACTATGTCGCATTTGTATGGTAGGTACAGTTTAGAAATGCCTCCATAGCTCTGTTCATTGTGGCTATAATCACAAAGTGTTGTTGTTCATTGAGCAGAAATGTTTTAACAGAGTGGTGATTTCTGAGTGTCGGCAAATAGGCATCAAGCCTGGTTTAACACTATAGTCAGAACCCAAACATCTGAAGAAAATCGTTAGCTTCGCCGTGGTTGAGTTTCGTAAAGGCAGTCGCTCACTTCCCAATTCGATAACTGCATTGAGGAAAACGCTACAGGAATTTACGGTTTTATTTGAAAAATAGCATTCGATCTCGTCCAGTCGAGCGAACATGACGTCAATCGAAGCCAGGCCGAACGGAACAAGGTAAAGGCAGCCAGCGGTTGCAGCCACATAAGCAAATATGAGGAAACTAACTTTATTTGTAGGTGCACCTCCCTTGACATCCACTGCCAACCTGTACCGAATCCAAAATGATAACATTATAAATCTGATATCCTGCAATGGTACGTCACTATGAAAAATTGTGGAAGACTAGCTATCAAGCCAAGAGGTACGAAACCAATCTGTGGCACGAATCGGCTGATCATTAGGACTTTCCACAGACTAAGCACAGTCACAGCTCCAGTATATGCACTGCAGAGGGCAAACTTGTCGCGCCTAAGTCACAAAGGTCATTAATATACCAGATTACAGCGCTAATCTGCCGTCAAACAGAACAAAACATACACCTCGAAACCGAGGCCAAACGGCTTTGAAAATACGTACCAATCTGATCATGTAGCCCTACAAGCCGCCATGAGTCCAAGTTGTGCAGTATTCCTATTCCGAGTCGAAATTTCATAAATCTGATGGAATAACTCCATCACCTTAAGTATACAGACTCCAGCCGACGGCATGACATATTTATATAACAAAACATTTTACAGCACAGCATAATTACCGCCAGTAACAGACCGCAAGCCTACGGAAGTGCTGAACCTACGCAGCTTTAAAAGACTGAGGTTCTAAAGGCAAGCGGCCCGGCGGCACAGCGGTCGATGGGACCATGAAGGGTCCGGTGGGACCATGAGGGGTCCGGTGGGACCGTAGCGGACCTGGTGGGGCCGTCCAGGTACCCGCTGTGGTCTGAAAGGTTTACATGGAGTCGTTGAACTGGGCGATCATCGACTTCACATCGTCGTACTTGGGACGCGTCTGTGAACAACATGGACGTAGACACCGGTCAATCGGGAAAAGGTGCTATTCGCAATCTGCAAACGCTGCTGATATTGATATGTTGTTATACTAACAATATATCGAGAGAACATGATTAACATGATGAGGTGGCGGTTGAACCTTCAAGTTAAGGTATGGTCAATGGAAAGTTTATTATAATTAAATAATTTGGCAACCCGTGAATGCATGCGAAAGTATAAAGAACTCTGCTATTATCAAGTCTACTTCAATACCGGTTATCAGCTCAAAGTCAAATACTTTTGATCTGATCAGTAATGCACCTCGAACTATCTCGCAAGCAGAGAAGCTAAAGCCTCATCTAATGCCCCACTGTGCAGTGCAGAATACCTGGCTCAGTCCAGATGGGCTACTCGGACTGCCTGCTGTGTAGATAGCAGCGTGTCTGGGACTCTGGCCGGTAATGGGCCACTAAAGAACACTGTTCGAGAGACGAGAGGTGCAGACCAAACGGGGGAAGTGGGCAAGGCGTGATCCAGGTCCTGTTGTGCAGAGAGCAGCGTGTCTGGGACTCTGGCCGGTAATGGGCCGCTAAAGAACACTGCTCGAGAGACGAGAGGTGCAGACTAGACAGGGGGGGGGGGGAAGTGGGTAAACTTGTGGCCGGATCATACAATCCCATTCAGCGTAGACTAGTATCAAGTCCACCCAGCAAGTGCCGATTTAAACCGGAACTGCTGCCGTCCTGTACTTAGTCAGATATGGGGGATATGTAGTCGTGATTCATCCACAAACTGTGCACCCAACTTGGGAGCGTTTTCGTAACACCTGCGCGATGTGCATCCAAGTGCACAAACTCGCCTTTGTCGTCACTCCGCGACGAAGGTTGTAGTGAAGTTATACACAAACAGGCTGGTGCGAGGCATTGCAGCGTCCGTTATGACATCGGCCTCCAATCGGTGTTAATGATACGCAGTCTAAATGATGCATGGTTTGAATGCGAGCAGTGCTGAAGACTTCAGGCAAGTGTTGTGTGCTCGACAAACTTTCCTTTAGTTAGTACTATGGATTACAAGGAAGATGCACAACAATGAAAGAGATTATACAATGAATGTTTACTGAGGAAATGCATTCAACTTAGCTTGCCACATATTTCATGTTCATTAGTTTTAGAGTCAGTTTTTGAACACGTTGTTTACCTCACACCATATTATAGAGATGACTTGTTAAAAGGTAATAGTTCACCTTCAACATGGGTTTTCAACTGAGATAGCAGTTTTGTAGCCCCTGTTGGGACATCCCTATCTGCAAGTTTTCTCGACTGAAAAGACCCTCCAGCCGAATATATTTGATTTTTTGGCGAAGGAATGCGGTGCTGACGATAGAGTGCGGTGCTGTTGGTAGCGGGCAGAGACTATAACATCAGCCAATCAGCTTGCAGCTGGTGCTAGCAAAAGAATCGCCGGCCGCCGGTTGGCACTTCTCCAATGCGAATCTATCTTTACGCGACTACTTTCGAATCTGATTGGCTGAGCTATTTTTGTTCATTCGCGTGACGTCAGGACTCTGACTCAGAGAGTATGTATATAGTTTTGATAAGATGAATAATTTACGACCTTCTATCCTGAATCGGCGCGATGTAAGGCTATTTTTGACAATATACAAATATATTGTATTTCAAAATATAATCAAATCGTGTTTGGAAAAAATGTTCCAAGGTGAACTATTTCCTTTAATGAAATAATCCCCCGAAAGACAAACAAATGTTGCTCCGTTAGCAATCGTAGTGCAGTGTTGGAACGTGGAATTATTGTGATTGTAGTCGGCAGGTTAAATCAATCTCACTCTTATGATCACATTCAAACCTGACTGGTCTTAAAGCTGTCAGTCAATTGGTCACTTCTTAGGTTAATAAAGCTGTTCTCGTTCTCAAAATTATGAAACTTAACCGACTTCGAAAGAATCTAAGTCTTTAAAGCAAAGTCTCAACACTAAAGCTACTCTACCCTTACATAGCTCACCAAAGCTTTCCACACCAACTACTACCCCAGCGTCTCTAAGCTTGCCCTTCACCGCGTGTTAGTACAGTACCATCCCAGGGCACTAGCTCTCTCAGGTCGGCAGAGCAGAAGAGAGGTAGAGCTAGAGAGAAATAGAGAGAAAGAGAGCTCGACAGAGACGCAGACCGCAGACGGCAGGCGGCCGTACCTCCCCCCGGTCATGCTGAGGGGGGTACGTACGCTGGCTGGCACCTCGAACAGCGCGTCGTCCCAGCTTGGGAAGAGCGCCTTGAACGCGGCCGGCTCGTTGCCCTCCTTGACTTGGATGACGGTGGCGTCCTCGCGCGACGACGGGTCCGTCTTCACGAACTTCTGCAACGCCGAACACGGGACCAGTCAGTCAGCAGGTCAACTGGGACGATTGACGAGCACACGCGCACACAGCAGTCGTGATTCTTTAGGAGCTTTACAACGACGGAAGTTGTGATGATTTTCATCTTGCCACTGAATCGGAAGTCAGACTTTAATGTGCAGAGCAGTCAAATGGACTTTCGGAAAGTCTCCTATCTTACAATGATTAGAAGTATCGAATGCAAATATGCTTTCCTTGTATGCTTTCTAATGAACTTCTTCATAAAGTTGTGTAAGAGTCAAAACTCTATGAACACCGTGTGTGCCTGTTTTCCGTCCGCAGACTGTCTGTGTGCAGTGTGCCTGTTTTCCGTCCGCAGACTGACTGTGTAGTGTGCCAGTGTACGGACCTGGGCCACCTGGAAGGCCTTCTCCTTCTCCATGGCGCTGGCGTCGCTGCCGATCCAGCAGTACACCTCGTCGCCGGTGTCCACCAGCATCACGTCGTCGTCGTTCAGGTCCTGGGGGGGGGGGGGGGGGGGGAGCGTCAGCCGCGACTCGGACGGGTAGGTAGGTCAGGTTCTCAGATGGGCAGGAAGAGGAGGGCATCGCCGGCCGCTGGACAAACTGACAGGTGTGCGGAGCTCGGTCAAGGCTACTCTCGTTCTCTCGTTACGAACACAGTATAGTTCCACGAGTCGTTCATCGCGACGGACTCTGAAAAACCATAGCACTCTGGATAGATGGATATTCCCAACAAATTTGGTGCCAGCTGGATTAGCAAAGTTGGTGTTTCATATTTTGCCTTCAGTCAGACTCCGAAGATCAGTCCTGGCACATGATCACATCTTCGACCTCGACTACAACTCACATCCTGCTCGAAGCCGTCGAGCTCGTCCACCATGAAGTTGCCGCTGCTGTTGATGCTGCAGTGGACGAGCTTCTTGCCTCGGATGGGAGAGCTGGGCTCGTGGGAGCCCATCTGGTCAGGGGAAGCGTCCAGCGCCGCCCAGAACTCCTCCGGCTCCTCACCCTGCCGCGCACAGAGCGTAAAGAGCGTTACAGTGTGGCAGCAGGAGTGGCAGGGCGGCCAAGTATGCCTCTCACTTTCAAAAGAATTAACGGCACAATGCGATTAGATTGACAAAATGCCCAACCGAAGAGAAATAAGACGTATTGATGATGGCTTCATAGCCTTGAATAATAATCACGACAAACGTTTTGTTGGAATACATTGCATCATCGATGAGTGAAGACCCCAAAACAATTTCTCCGCAAAATAAGTTTCGCACACTGTGTGCTGCCAGATGTGCCATCGTAATAAGTCACTAGTGACACATTAATGCTCCTCGTCCTTCAAACTGCCCACGCTCTTCAGACTGTCCCCGGCTCTCAGACCAGTCCCCAGTCTTCGGGGGCCGATCCCGGGTCCTCACCTGACTGATGGCCGTCGGCTCGGCGTCCGGGGAGACCAGCGCCGAGATGGCCACCGACACCGCCTTCTCCTCCTCGCACGCTTGCTGCGGGAGGGAGACGCAGAGGTGAGGCTCGGATCACCACTGCCACCGGTACAGGGAGTCAATCGGTACAGCCCCACGGACAGAGAGAACCAGCGGCGGTGTAGCCATCGGTACAGGACATGGCGACAAGCTGAATACCCGTCTACTACATTCCTTTGCGCGATACGAGAATGAACAATGGAAAGTGACCTATATTACATCGTACGTACTAAGCGTGCGGGCAGCAAATAAACTCATCGGTGATTCTTTCTCCAACGTCGGCCACGGCTTCCCCTCACTTAAGGCCCTCGGTTGATCGTTCTCATGGTTCTGGCATATTCGATGTCACTGAAAGTCTCCCTCACTTGCTCTTCCCGGTGTAAGTGGCGCTGGGAGTCTGTTCTTGGTTCCCGGTTTAAGTGGCACTGGGAATCTGTTCTTGATTCCCGGTGTAAGTGGCGCTGGGCGTCTGTTCTTGGTTCCCGGTGTAAGTGGCGCTAGGAGTCTTAGTTTCCGGTGTAAGTGGCGCTGGGAATCTGTTCTTGATTCCCGGTGTAAGTGGCGCTGGGCGTCTGTTCTTGGTTCCCGGTGTAAGTGGCGCTAGGAGTCTTAGTTTCCGGTGTAAGTGGCGCTGGGAATCTGTTCTTGATTCCCGGTGTAAGTGGCGCTGGGTGTCTGTTCTTGGTTCCCGGTGTAAGTGGCGCTGGGAGTCTTAGTTTCCGGTGTAAGTGGCGCTGGGAGTCTTAGTTTCCGGTGTAAGTGGCGCTGGGAGTCTGTTCTTGGTTCCCGGTGTAAGTGGCGCTGGGAGTCTGTTGAGCCTGTCCTTACCTGTCCGTTCCAGATGTAGGTGGCGCTGGGAGTCTGTTGAGCCTGCTCTTACCTGACCGTTCCAGATGTAGGTGGCGCTGGGAGTCTGTTGAGCCTGTTCTTACCTGTCCGTTCCAGATGTAGGTGGCGCTGGGAGTCTGTTGAGCCTGTTCTTACCTGTCCGTTCCAGATGTACGTGGCGCTGGGTGTCTGTTGAGCCTGTTCTTACCTGTCCGTTCCAGATGTAGGTGGCGCTGGGGGTCTCCAGGACGAACACATCATCCGGGCTGAGGTAGGAGGCCTTCTCGGGCACCTGAACGGCACGTGTGTCCGCCTCGCTCGTGCCGCGCACGTGGAACATGCGCGTGCCGTCCGCGTCGTACGTGTCGTGTTCGTGCACGTTCTTAAAGCCGCTGGCGTGGCCTCCCATGAAGACGATCATCTTGCCTGGAGGATAGGGAGAGAAGTAGATGGTTACTCTCGAGCACCGATATCGCCTGGAAGAAAATACGCTTTCCCATAGATAGATTCGTATTTATTATTATAATTTCCATTAGAAGATTCCATCGCTTGAGGTCTCCAAAGAACGGAATACATCCAACGACTGATTGAAGTGGGAGTCGCACCCCGAAGTAGCATGTATACATGCTACTTGCTATAGCAAGAGCATGTTTAGAGTGTTTATAATGAAAGCCGTATATCTCCTGCGAACTGGCCACAAGGGAAGGCCCGATATCGTTAAGCACTGAGCAGTTTATGCAGAAACCATCGGCGCAACGCACCCTTGAAGAGCATGAGGAAGTGGCGGGGCTCCTCTCCCTGCGAGATGCGGACCTGCACCGCCTTGCCGCCCAGGTCGTCGTCCATCTTCACAGCCTGCAGAGCCGAGGCGGCCTTCTCGTCGTTGGAGCTCTCCTTGCCCTGAAATACCAGAGGAAGGCGTTTACGAAGCACCCGGTACTGTTTGATGGACACAATGGAGACATACAACGAGGGGAGGTGGAGACGACATGGGTTCTGTTCAGCTCTGTTTCAGTTTGCACATGTTTTGTTTTGTATCGTGTGGAAGATGATGTTCCATGGTTCACTTAACTCGCTCCACACTAGGCCGATTATCGTGCATGATCGAAATGACATCTAGAGTTCATCGTCACCCCTTATCTATGTGTGACTTCGACTAAGCCACTTGGACCGCTGCTTCATGCCCCTTTCCCACGTCTGGCGGCCAGCGTACCTGCCAGAAGTAGACGATGTACTGTTCGCGACCCTCCTTCTCGAAGGTGTACTTGATGACGTAGGAGTCGCCGCCGAAAAACATGCCGTGCGCTTCCTCGGCGACAGGAGCCAGCTCCATGTCCTCGACCCTGAGAGCACCGGGGAGGGCAGGGCTGGGTTAGCCATCAGCTTAACAAGCGGTTTCACAAAGAACGCATCAGTCGGTCATATCACATCAAGCTCATTTAATTTGACGATTGAAAGTTTCATTTTCTCACGTAATCAATGATAAAAGCTTTCTGACAGCTGACAAACACGCAGGTTATTCCGGATATTTCGAAGAATCAAATAAATAAGCATGATTAATTGATCCGTGTCATGCACATCAACCATTTGAGGCAGCTCTAAAAAACAAAGTTTCAGCAGCGTGAGTAGAATAGACCCAACTTTATATGGATCGAAATGAATTGGCATGGAAAGAACATAATGAATGCTTCAAAGACACGAAAGCATGAACAAAACAGGTCGCCACGAAGTCTCAGCAAAAATTATAGTATTTCGAATGAGAAGGCTGAAGCTCAAAGCCAGCTCACCAAAGCTCCCATCCCGCCCTCTTCCAGATGGAAGCTCCCGCCCGCTCCCAGCGGCAGCTCACCGGAAAATCTCGATGCTGCCCGAGGCGTCGTCGGGCATGAAGCCGATGGCGCTTCCGGCTGACTTCTTGATGAGGTGCCTCCGCTCGGCCGGGGAGTGAGACGACAGGTCCACATTCGGCAGGCTCTCTGGTGGGGTACAACAGTCACGTGAGTGTCGGCCAACTTCATCTTTTGTTGGCTCTCTCAGACCAAGAGCATGACTTATTGGACGAATCCATATGGTACGTTTGGAATATTTTAGTTTGTTATGATTGACAGCCTTAATTAATATATTACGTACTGCAACTAACATGACTATATGTTGATAAAACGTTGTAAAACGGTTTATTGTGACCAAAAATTCACTTCACGGACAATGCGGTTATTTTTTTTTAATAGTTTTTTTTTAGTTAAAAAAAACAAAATAGTCCGAACGTTTTGTATGGATGGATTTCCGATGTCAGGACCACGCGAAGCAGAGCTTGTTGCGCAGGTCCTGACCTCACCACCCGATCGCGCAATTCCTGCTGGCCGGCAGAATTTAGGTGATGATTTATTATTAAACCAATAAAGACAAATGATTTGCTAACCACGTGCTATTATTTTTTTTGTGAGTAAAATATTATGTGGATAAAATAAGTGATACAAACCATTTGCCTTGGCTGCATGGATGATATTCTTTAATAATTTATTATAAACATCAAATCGAAGCATCTACATATTACAAGCGAGTGTGGACCAGCATAAGAGTTGCTAATGCGGTGCAGAAGGGTTTACAATAAACCCAAGAAAAAAAGCAAACACATGCTCATGTCAGGTACATCGTTACCTCGCATACAAATACGGCAAGAAACCTGGTGCAGGAGCGTCCAAACAAAATACAATTATTGTCATTATGGCTCACAACTGCAGTTTGGGCTTCCGGGTCGCAATGGCCAACCAGTTGGTGCGACTACGGACTGTGATCGAAGTGCTATGTGATTTCAATGTAGAGCCGTGCCGATCCTTGGTGTGGACCCGAGTCCGTTCTACCGACCTGCGATCTGCTCCTGGGTGTAGACCTTGCCCAGGCCGACCTGTTCGTCATCGTCGACCCAGTTCGAGAAGTACTGCTGGAAGACGGCCGGCTCGGCGTCCTCCACAATCCGCTCGACCTGCAGCGGCACCCGCCAGGTCACATGAGGTCACATGAGGTCACATTGGGTCAGCCGGGGCAGGGCAGCACAACAGAGGACTGGACACTATACACTGATCAAGACAGCTCAAAGAATGCGTAGCTCTAGAAGGACCTTGTCAGACCAATGCACCGATGTTCAATAATCTCTATTAAACGCAGGGTAATATATTATGCAATCCATATAGAGGAGATGGCCAGAATACGCCCGCTTACAGAGATATCATAGCCCGTGTATCCAAATAACTAGACCAACAGCACGCCTACGCTCGCTCTCACCTTGGTCCAGACGGGCAGGCCCTTCTGCTGCATGTACTTGCTGGCCTTGCTGACGGCCGACTCCTTCTCGGCCTTGGTGCTGTCGCGGCCGATCCAGACGATGAAGCCGGAGGTGCCAGTGTCCAGGATGAAGCAGTCCTGAGAGCCGGACTGGTGTCACAGAGGGGTGACAGGTCAGTCGGGTCACACACGGGGTCAGTGGGAGACACCGTGGGTTCGGGGTGGCCCGCAGAAGCAGACGGTACAGCCAGCAAGCTACCACCACAAATGTTTGCGAGCTACCTGCACTCTGGGCTGGGCTAAAACAGCAGCAGAAGAAACGACAACCCAAACGTAGGACATATGGGACAAATCAACCAACAAGCTGTTCCAAAAGAGGCAGAAGCATGGTACAATGACACATTCGTTTTTTGTTGCAAACAAATACATATGTTGTCTGTAATATTTACGTTAAGAATGCAACAAACTGTGTCTTTGTGTCAACAATTACGTCTAAAATAACATCGTTTTATTCGCATTTATGCTGTGGTTTCGTTAGAAGGGACGTTTTAATTATTTTCAAATTGATTACATTATATTGTTTTCCATTATTGTAGCATGCATTATTTAATAATGCAGGCTTTACTATGCATGCGTCTATAGAATACAGCCTTACAGCCACACCAGGGTTGAAATACATGCGACTTCTACTGAGTACCTGCAGTGGTGCATGCATATGTGAAAGGTCAAACCGTTACATCCGTCCTCACCATCGCATGCAAACATGTAATGAGTTTTCACACCGTACTATCATGGAACATAAGATACATCAGATATGTGCAGGAGCACAGGACATTATTGCTACTTCGCTCTTCCGTTTACAGTCGACAGGCAGCCATGTTACGTAGTACGTTATCACCATGCAAAAGTGCATTCTAGCAGTTGAATAGAAATCGACCACAACAAAGCTACATCCAGGCATGTGAGCTTATTCCCCAACAAAATATAAAGCCATGACAGCACCATCAGCGGCATACCAGAGTGATCAACAGACGCAACGAAACGATTGCAAATAGATATTTATGATCGACTAGCTGAGTTGTGCAGGCGTGCGGC
This sequence comes from Chirona hameri, assembly GCA_036785665.1. Classification (NCBI taxonomy): domain Eukaryota; kingdom Metazoa; phylum Arthropoda; class Thecostraca; order Balanomorpha; family Balanidae; genus Chirona; species Chirona hameri. Next base: position 36,023 of record JAXIVJ010008344.1, read on the forward strand.
AGAGAAGGGCTGGATGGGCTGGGTGGGTTTATCCTACGGACCGCCTGTCAGCCGTGTGCGTTCCTCACCTCCGAGTGGAGCATGTCCTGGGTCAGAGGCCGGCTGCCGACCTCCTCAATCTCCACAGAGTCATCGCCACCGTCCGACACCTTGTACAGCGTCACCGCCTTCTGTGATACGGAAAACAGGAACACAGCCTCATGTAACAACTAACACACGGCACAGGAACCAGCCTCCGGGGCAGGTCACAAGCAGACGGTCATCCATCCTGTAAACTTATCAACACGCGCGCACACGCACTGCTACTCCAGTGGCAGAAGGCATTACCCGTTCCTTCTCGTGATGTCATTACATATTCGTGTCTCGCTAGGCTGTTCTGTTCGCCATAGTCTGTTCGTTCCTCTAGTGGCTGACGTCGTTACCTGTTCGTTCCTCTCGTGGTTGACGTCGTCATCAGCAGGAGGCGCGTCGGCCACGTCATCGTTGGAGCCGCCGCCGAGAGCCTCGAAGAACGCCTCGAACTCTCCTCCGTCGGCGAACTCGTCTGAAGCATAGATGCGGGTCGAGTGAGAGGCTAGGTCAGGTCAGAGGTCAGGTCAGAGGTCAGGTCAGAGGTCAGGTCATAGGTCAGTTCATAGGTCAGGTCATAGGTCAGGTCATAGGTCAGGTCATAGGTCAGGTCATAGGTCAGGTCATAGGTCAGGTCATAGGTCAGGTCATATGTCAGGTCATAGGTCAGGTCATAGGTCAGGTCATAGGTCAGGTCATAGGTCAGGTCATAGGTCAGGTCATAGGTCAGGTCATAGGTCAGGTCATAGGTCAGGTCATAGGTCAGGTCATAGGTCAGGTCATAGGTCAGGTCATAGGTCAGGTCATAGGTCAGGTCATAGGTCAGGTCATAGGTCAGGTCATAGGTCAGGTCATAGGTCAGGTCATAGGTCAGGTCATAGGTCAGGTCATAGGTCAGGTCATAGGTCAGGTCATAGGTCAGGTCATAGGTCAGGTCATAGGTCAGGTCATAGGTCAGGTCATAGGTCAGGTCATAGGTCAGGTCATAGGTCAGGTCATAGGTCAGGTCATAGGTCAGGTCATAGGTCAGGTCATAGGTCAGGTCATAGGTCAGGTCATAGGTCAGGTCATAGGTCAGGTCATAGGTCAGGTCGGGTCAGGTACCAGGTTATGTTAGGTCAGAGGCCAGGTCGGGTCGGGTTTGGTCAGGATTAGGTAGGATCAGGTCGGGTCAGGTACCAGGTTATGTTAGGTCAGAGGCCAGGTCGGGTCGGGTTTGGTCAGGATTAGGTAGGATCAGGTCGGGTCGGAGGTCAGGTCAGGAGCAGGGTCTTGTCAGGTCGAGTCAGGCCGGGCCAGGGGCCAGGTCGGGTCGGATTAGAGATCAGGTCAGGTCGAATCGGGTCAGTTCAGGTCGGGTCATGGGCCGTATGCCAGAGATGGTGTGTCGGTAACAGCGGAAAGGCAGGACCACTCGGTGGCGAACAAACAATACAAACCATAACGCCCAAGAAGCTGTCTGAATGGCTAATGCTGACCGATGCATGACAGCATCGACCATTGGTTCATCCCCCTAACACGTCCCAACTTATGGCAAACGCACATAGATTATCACACGTCCCAACTTATGGCAAACGCACACAAATTATCCCCGTGCCTGATAACCCGAGACACGATATAGGCCACGAGTGGGCATCATCACATCCTCGGGTCAGCCCGCGGGACTTCCATAACTCTCTGTCTCAGATGGAGGAGCTCAGTCTCCCTGTTTTGCCCTGCTCCTCTGCTCTAATCGGTAGCAGAGCCGGGTGCCGTCGACAGAAATAGCTTCCTCCAGTTCAGACACTGCCGACTGGTTCCCACGTGGCGGCGGAAATGGCGCTGCTCGTGGCAGGCGGCGTTAGGCCGCATCAGACGGTGGCAGACGGCGCCAGATGGCGCCAGACGCGCTGCCGTGACGGGCGGCGCCAGGTGCGACGAAGGGAGGGGGGGGGGGGCAGTCTGGCTGCTCCGCACACGAACGGCGTGCGCAGCCTACCGCAACATGCAGTGAGTTGCACTTCCGCCAGAAGTTTGCATGTTATCATAGCATGGGATCACTCAGAACGAAAGCTATCATAATCGAAGGAATATACTTAATTTGATTACGACATCGATGGAAAGGACAAAGTCTCACATTAACTGAGTAACGTCAGTTCACATATCTCTCTTCGAGTCCAGGCCAGTCCCAGCCAGACCACCAGAACTGGGGTTTCTACCACCGGAGAGTGCCATAAACGAACTTAGGCAAAAGTTGCATACAAACTCTCCAAACTTGGTCTATAAACCGTCTTTATCACCGCCTGCCGACTGATATAAGTCGGTATAACCCAACGGTATTAGGCTGTCGGCAGGCAAGGTACCGTGACCGTCTCCGTCGGAATACATATTTAATCAGCTCCAAAAGTTTCATAATTCCATTAGCAACCAAGTCAGCGCTAGCCTGCCTGGCTCCCGTTCATTCCGCACCTCAAATTCATTGTAGCAACACGATTAGCATTTGTTGGTGTACCGGCAGCGCCAAAGCAGGAACGTCTGAACACCTGGCTAACACCATCCGATGAGTTTATTTTCGCGGAAGCTTGAATTTGTCCAGATGTGCAGAGGTGCACCTGGTGAGCTGGCAGCGTTCCAAAATAAGCTTCTGAACTGGCAAAAGTTAAGCCAACGAGGAGAAACGGAAATACAACAAACAAACAGACATGCTCATACGTTATACCCACGCCGACGAGGGAAGGAAAGGAAGATCGGGAATGAGGCATGCTAGAATAGGAGAAAGGAAGCACGACCGAAGCAAGAGCACTATGGAAGAGGTTTCGTGCTGCAGTTCGGTTGGTTACCACAGCTCGGTGCTAAATGCTCGTCTATCAGTGTGCATGGCTCAAAGGTCATGAGGTAGCTCCCCGATCGTAGCTCACTGAATCTTCCTAATCCAGCTCCCTGCTCGTAGGCCCCTGGCCTGGCTCCCCGATCGTAGCTCACTGATATATCTTCCTAATTCAGCTCCCCGATCGTAGCCCCCTGGCCTGGCTCCCCGATCGTAGCTCACTGATATAGCTTCCTAATCCAGCTCCCTGCTCGTAGCCCCCTGGCCTGGCTCCCCGATCGCAGCTCACCGAGGATGAGGACCTTGGCGCCTCCGGCGTGATCGTTGTCGCGCATGGCCGTGGCCGACTGGATAGCTTTGAGCCTCTCGGTGCGGCGGCTGTCCGGCCCGGTCCACACGTACAGCGTGTCCACGGTGTCCAGGATGAAAACGTCACCCTTGTTCATCGACCCCACGCTCATCTCCACCTGAAGATCAGGTCAGAATGTCAGGTCAGAAAAAGGTCATCAGGTTAGGTCAGAACAGGATATCAGGTCAGGTCTGAACAGGTCACCAGGTCAGGTCAGAGCAGGTCAATAGTTCAGAACAAAGGTCACAGGTTCAGAATGTCAGGTCAGAAAAAGGTCATCAGGTTAGGTCAGAACAGGATATCAGGTCAGGTCTGAACAGGTCGCCAGGTCAGGTCAGAACAGGTCAATAGTTCAGAACAAAGGTCACTGGTTCGAGCCAATGAGATCCATCGACCGGCAGACCGGGCGATCTTTACATTACATAATGTGGTAGCCTCTGACATTTAGAGAAGAGGAGAAAACAAACAAGACCACATTGGTTTGGTCGATATGTTGCCTGAACAACCATCGGCATAACAACAGAGGCGACATCGATTATAACGACAAAACGGACAAACAAGCAAGCTAAATACCATACACCTGAAGCTCTACCAAACACTGAATGGTTCGGACTCAGAGCAGGCACCGACATAAGCTGGTTTACGTATCGTTAACGTCTGTATCATAGAGCCGTACCTGTGTGAGGTTTACGTATCGTTAACGTCTGTATCATGCAGACATGTGCTCGGATCCCGAAAATGGATCCCGGGATCTGATCTCTGGGATCTGGATCCCGGATCCACTGGGATTATAGATCCACCTTCATAATTTGTCGATGGATTCACTGGGATCATAGATCCGTCTTCAACATTGGTCGACGGATCCGCCGGGGTCCGAGATCGTATGCACCATATTTAATTGGGATCCGCTGGGATCCCAGATCCGCCATTATACAGAAGTGTATTTTTAGAACCCATATTTTAAGTAATTGTCAGTAATTCGTTGTAAATTTCAATTAGTTGTAAATGAAACTAGCATGGGTGTATGCATTTAGATATATTTTGTCAAAAAATACTCTAATTATGGCTTAATATATGTCTGATCCGAGATCCGTTAGGATCAGAGATCCATTTTAATTGTGTATCATGGGATCCTGTGGGACCCTAGATCCGTTGCCAAATTTAATTGAGGGATCCACTGGGATCAAAGATCCACTGTTGTATTTTGTCGTGGGATCTAGTGGGATCATATATCCAACATTGCGTTTTGTCGAGATATCCTCTGGGATCATAGATCCTACTTTGAGATCCATGCACATGTCTGGTATCATGCAGCCGTACCTGTGAGACGCGCACATTCCGTCGGCCCTTGACCTGGAACAGGGCCGGCTCGTAGTCGTCCGGATCGACATGACGGAAACCACTGGCCACGCCTCCCTTCAGGTACTGAATTCCTGCTGGACACACGGCCATTAACCAGGTCACACATAGGTCACACATAGGTCACGCAGAAGGTCACACATAGGTCACGCAGGTCACCAGGTCACGCAGAATGTCACACATAGGTCACGCAGAAGGTCACGCAGAAGGTCACACATAGGTCACGCAGAAGGTCACACATAGGTCACGCAGAAGGTCACACATAGGTCACGCAGGTCACACAGGTAACGCAGAAGGTCACACATAGGTCACGCAGAAGGTAACCAGGTCACGGACAGCCACATGCAAATAGCCAGGTCACATATGGATGGAAGTCCGTCCTTCAGCGTGTCGCCCTCACTCTCTGTCAGGAGCAGGCGGTTGATAGTCGTACCTTTCTTGAAGTAGGAGAGGAAGAGTGCCGACTCGTGGTCCTGCACCTCTCTGTGCTGGACGGGTTTGCCTCCGAGAGAGTCGTCCAGGCCCACGGCCTTGATGGCCGCGGTGCCAGACTCATCCTGCCAACATCAAGTTAACATCAAAACCACACAAACAAATGAATCACGTGGAGTAGGAACGGCCAGTCTTTACCGCACCCTTTCCTGGGTGAACATTATGAAATCATCCAGCGACCTGCATAGCCGCACGCACATCGAGTGAGGTGAGGTCATCTAGCGCGGCATGAGCGAGGCACGGCTCCATCACTACGGAGAAATGCACCGAGTGAGGTCATCTCGGTCAGTGTGTGACGTCATCACCGCGCTGTGTGACGCACCCGCCTGAACCGCCTCTGGACTTCTCAGCGAGGCGTGGCGCGGATATGACGTCACCACCCCGCGGAAAGGCGCGGATATGACTTCACCATCGCACGATCTGACTCACCAATCGGAGCCGGTTATGAGGCGAGACGAGGCCAGCCGCCGCGAAACGAGCGCACGTCAAATGAATGGCGGATTGTGCGCTGGCTGAGGTGTGGTTTACACCTGCAGTGTTCTCTCAGAGAACGATGACAGCAGTGCCAGGAGTTCAGCACACTTAGTTCGAGGAGTTCGAGTAGTCTGAACTTATGAGCAAGCAGGGCCTATTTTAAGGGAACACCACTAGGGGGGCAAAAAGGTACCCCCATTTTTTTGGGGCACCTTTTTTTGTGGCAAAAAGGTACCCCCCATTTCTTTCTCCGCGGATTTGGGCCGGTCACCTTATATTGGTATTCGAGCTTAAGAAATTAACTTTTCGAATTCACAAAAATTGATTTTGTGGACATTGTTCCGAGAAAATACAATATTTTTGGGGTCAAAACCAGAAAAAAATTCACAAATCCGAGAAAGCCATTTGGAAGAAAATTTGATTTCCTTTCTTTTGACGTTTTTATTTGCAATTTGCTTTGAAACTCTATTTTTAAGATTTTCCCAACATTTATTGTTTTTCCACCAAAAATGGCATGACATGACGTCATTAAAACGTTATTATCTCCCAAAATACTACATAAATGTAATTGAAATTTAGTGAGAAGAAGTATAATTGATGCAGTTTAAGGTACTGCAAGTTTGACGTATATATCTATCACAGTTTTAAAGTTATTGAGAATATCCGGGAGGGGGCAGATTCTACCCCCCCCCCCCCCCTCCCAGCGGGGCGCGTGTCACCGGGGCTGCATGCATTGCATCAGGTGCGCTGTTTTGTCTTCTATCATTGAAAGCAAGGGATACATACAAACTTCAAATTAAATCACTTGAGAGAAGAAACAAAATTATGTCGTTTTCATGAAGATTTCTCCTAAAATCATTGTTTTTCACGTTCAGTGCAGGGAACTCGCAGGGGGAGGGGTACTTGTATTGCATCCCCCCCCCATATTATTGTGTTTGTGGGGTGGTGGGGGGGGGGGGGGGGCGGATGCCATCCCCCTTATTTTTGTTTGGAAATAGCGGAAAACGACGCCATTTCGCGCCGCCATTTTTGATACAACTGCTTGCCTATCAATTGCCAAAATCCTGTTAATTTGTTTACCTCGGGTCTCCTCAGGTCACGTCACTAAGTCAAGTCTAGTGATCCCACCTCCAAAAATGTGAGGTCGTGCCACAGCACATTGTTTGACCGACCAGTTAGATACTCACAGGATTTTATCAGGTCACAAACACCTACCATTCTGCTATTTCGGATGATTTTTATATAGATAACCTAAGGTGAAGTCTATTTTATGACCTCCCAATTATAAGTCATTTGGGAAACATGCAAATGTATATAAATCCACAGGAAATGGCTAAATTTGCCCAATTTTCACCAGTGTCCCGCATCTTTTGAAAAATACGAAGATCCAGTGGCGGATATCAGTTGCCCCCCACAAAAACGCCTGAAATCGGCGCAAGATTGACACATTTCCTGATATAGAAGAAAATCTCAGCAATTTTTACTAAATAAAGTTAGCTTTAACACGCGCCTTGGACGGGGAGAGGGGGGGGGGGCGGGCGAAATCCACCCACCCCTCCGGTTTTTCGCGGATAGCGCAAAAATGGCGGCGCTGCGCGCAGCCGTTTTTTTTGCATACCTGTTCAGAAATAAACTACCCACATTATGTCAAATTCTTGATCTCAAGTCATCTCAGGTCAGGTCACCAGACCAGGTCACGTGATGACCCCACCTCCAAAACGTTTGCGGTGGTACCGCAGCCACAGTTTTAGGCCGATCGGTTTCAATCTTGCAGGATTTGATAAGATGATAGATACCTACAATTTGTTTATCTCGGATTTTTTTTACATCGGTGACCTAAGGTCAGGTCAATTTCGTGACCGCCAACACTGTTTTGTCACTAACTATCGACATAAGGAAGATAGAGAAGTGAAAATGGTACCAATGTGTTTGTCCCGTCGAGACACGTCTCTCAATATGCAACATGACCTAATTGGGTCACCACTTGACCTTGACCTGATATTAAATTTCTCAGTTGACCTAACCTAGTCAACATTAATATGAGTCAAAGCGCCTTGACGAGACAAACATATGGCGTCAAACGTAATGCTTTATCTTTATTGGGCAAACACATATTTGCGAAAAACAGTTTTGCCAAAACATTTTTTTTAACATTTGATGACCTCTGGAGCCTAACCTATTGACCTGAGCTAAAATCTGAGGACACCCTGTCGATTGCATTTTTCTGTCGATGCAATATTGACCGACCTAAACAAAATACCGATATACGTTCGCTAGAGCTTGTCTCGACCTATATAACGCCGTTTTTTGCTTGTCGTTACGTTGCGTCGTTTTCGAGATCATAGGGGGGGGGGGGGCGTTTCGACGCCCCCCCCCCCCCCCCTCGAACTCGGCTCCTATGGGACGTAGACCAAACCCGAAAACACCGTTGGAAAGCTTGTGCAAAAGAATTTTGAATTTATTTCCACATTTTCTTTAGCAGGTCAATATTGAGGTCACCAGAGGTCATCAAAGGTCAAATTTCACATGTTTAGGACTTCGCTCCAGAAACCTCCAGATATCACAGGAACTAGCTAGGAACAAACGGAAGAAAGCAATGGAAAACTCTTGAAAAATTAAATCGCCACGGATCACTACGTGTCCTCAGATTTGAGCTCAGATCAATAGTTTTGGCTCTAGAGCTCATCAAATGTAAACAAACTATTTTTTAGCGAAAGAGTTTTCACAAATTACTTTTTACCTGAACATGATAAGGAAGCAATTTTGACGTCATCGTGTTTGTCTCATTAAGGCGCTTCGAATCATATTCATGGTGACTAGATTAGGTCAACTTATATATTTGACCTCAGGTCAAGGTCAAGTGGTGACCAAATTAGGTCATGTTGCACATTGGGAGACGTGCCTCGACGAGACAAACACATTGGTGGCAGTTTCACTTCTCTATCTTTGTTTTGTCGAGAGTTATTGACAAAAGTGTTGGTGACTTCGGCTGACCTCGGCTGACCCTGTAGGGGTCACTGAACGAAAATTGCACCTGGGTCTTCAAGAATGTCCTATGATAACATGATCTAGAAGGAATTGGGCTGATATCGTGCGTATCCTCAGAATAGGAAGCATTTGAATATTTCCCCATTGACTTATAATGGGTAGGTCACGTAAATGACCTGACCTTAGGTCACTGATATCAAACATCCGAGATACACGAATTATAGGTACATAGGACCTTATGAAATCCTGGAAGTACGATGTCGATCGGCCAAAAACTGTGGCTATGGTGTGACCACAAGTTTTTTTTTGGAGCTGGGGTCACGTGACCTGGTCTGGTGACCTGACCTGAGATGACCCAAGGTATTTTTTAACATAATGTGGACAATTGGTGCCCAAACAGCTATGACAAAAACGGTGGCGCTGCGCGCCGCAGTTTTTCTTCTATCCTTGAAAACCCTGAGGGAGGGGGGCGTCTCAACGCGCCACCCCCCCCCCCCCCCCCCCCCTCCCGGGGTAACCACACCTCCACATTTGAAAACAATCGGCTCAGCAGTTGCCCCCACCCACTCCAAATTGTGTGGCGATGTTCCTGATCCAACAACCCCCGATCTCCCCCACTCTGCCGCCAATGAGCAATTGTTCAAAGGATATTGAAATTCAAGATATTCCGGAAATAATGTAAAGATACTTATTTTGGCTTGGAAATACTACAACTTAGGAGTATCGTGACATTTGCATTGGATTTGTATACATTTATCACCAGGTAAACATATTTGATTTTAATTGAATACCTATCAAGCGAAAAATGACATTGAAATACTGAAATCAGGGTGGGCAACATTTCTTGACTGGGGGGGGGGGGGGCAAAACGGCTCACTGGGGGGGGGGGGGGGCATTTGCCCCCCCCCCCAGTTAACATGTTAAAATAGGCCCTGTGAGCAAGGGCAAAATCCATCGCACCGCTGATCATTAACGATATTCACCCGTTCAGCCTAGCGAAGGCCTAACGACAGGGTCGCGCGAGTATCACTGTCGCTATTGCTTCTCCGAATTATTTGTATGTCATGAATACGCAAGTTGGTTTGTTTTTTATATGGATTGGCTGGGTTTGGTAAGGTTAATCGGACAATTAAGACAATAAGGACAATCGGACATGAAGCGGCGATCGTTGTACACATGGCATCACTAGCTTGACAAGTTACCTCATCATATGAAATATGAATTTAACGAACATAATACGTCTCACAACGATAAGAGCCACGGACATGTAAGCAAAACGGGAACACTTAGTTCACCATGAATTCTCTGGCGCAGGAAAAACCGAATCCGTCAACAAGGAAGAGAAATATGCGTCACTCAGCACCAATTAGGCACCTAATACAACCGGTTGCTTCTTACACTCGTGCTGTACAAGACGATCTGGAGGCATGTTTGGACATTACACACATTGACGTGATGAAAACGGACACAAACACTATCGCTATGAGGCTAGGATGGACCCATGCCGATGACTTGGCGAGTTCTTGGAGGGCCGGAACACATATTTACTGAGTAAACATGTAGTGTGTGTGTTCGTCAAGGGCGAAAGAAAGTGCTCTTCAATGATGCGACTTCGAAGATTTGCATCGCATTTGCTGTCAACCCCGGATCATTTGCTTTTGCCGATTACACTGAAGGCAATCGTTTAAATGTCAGAAGTGAATGATTCTCGTCTACATATACTACCTACGGTATGGTTTGTGTATCTAACTGAAAACATGCCCAGTAATAAGAACCAGTAGTAAATAACTTTGAACCTTTGAGCTCCAGAATACAACGTCTAGCAAGCGAAAATTAAGTTAACAAAGACTCCGAGAAACACCCCGATTGTTGTCTACTTCCTGAGCATTGTAAACCATTGTAAACCATTGTAAACCACTGTAACATCAATGTTCGGTCGGTGGACTTGACCGTCACGGTGTCATGGTTCCGTTCCAGCCCGGTGGAGTGAAGCTACCGAGTCACGTCACGCCACGGCACGGCAAGTCACGTCGCGTCACGCCACGTCACGTCACGTCACGTCACGTCACGTCACGTCACGTCACTGCACACCATGTCACGTCACGTCACGGGCAGATAACGTCGATGCGTCACGATTGAGGCGGGCGGGCAACCTTCCGTGACCTTGGCCGCTGCAGGGGTCGGCGCCGGGCGGCGGCATCCGTGTGGGAGCCGGGGGAGGGTGGGAGGCAGACCAGTCTGTCTGGTCCAAAACGACAATCGGCCGCCCGCAGCCGGCACCACCGGTGAGGCCGTGCTGACAGATAGCAGCCCCAGAAGGCCGATCAGACACGGACATCAGCCCGGTCGGCCACACAGGTACACCGATAACACACAAACACACGGATACACGGATAGTGGATACAGGGCTACATATAACATACGGATACACAGATACACACAAACACGCGAAGACACGGACATACATCACAAACGGGCACATGACAGCACGAGCAGGAGTAAATGATTCAGTGCGGCTGTAGCGGATTTAGGGACACGGTGGCTGATGGAGGGCGGCGATGCCGGTCCGATAAAATGAGCTAACTCACATGGCACGGCCATTGCATGACAAAAAAGAGCTAAGCACCGTTAATCGGTCTAAACGGCTAAACGAAGCCGGAAACGAAAAACTGGCTCGGTCCAGGACTGGCCCAGCTGATACATCAGCAAAGGTACCGGAAAGCGCCGGGAAAATTCACGGCTCGCCGCTTTGAACCAGGAACCTCGAGGCCGGCGACCGTCGCAGCTATCACGTCATCCGCCGAAATAGCCTCAGATGCTGGATAGCGGTTCGCGAGTGCCGCGCCGCACCACTTCGCTTTCCCTTCAGCACGGTCAACTGCAGCTGGGTGAGTGGCTGATGGGGAGAGGGAGAGGGGGGTATCGGATGAGGGGGGGGGGGGGGCGGACACGGCATCGGGTCGGTCCCTCTCACTCGCGTGACGACACGATTATGCATTCCCGAGACGCTCACAACTTTCCAGACATAGGGCCGGGAAGGGACGATGCAGACCGCCTGGGCGCTGGAGCAGTACAGCGGAGTGCAGCCAAACATTCGTTCACAAGCTGGGCCTGTCTCATAAAGAGGGAAGGCCAAACTCAGCGAGTTATACACGCGTGGTATGCAAACTAACGATTTTTTTTGCTAAATATTCTAGGGACGGTAACTTCAAATTCAAAAAGGCTTAAACAAAGCTGCCTGCGTTTCGCTCAATATTTCGAAAATTCGAAAGCTGTCTGGGTGCGTATTGCTTCATGACACTGGACTTGACTTCATGTATCGTGAAACTGGACATACCTACCACGGCAGAACCGAGCAAAGCATGCATCCATCAGGCCACCACCGAATTAAGAGCTCTCCTTATCTAACCGATGTTCCAGTTCACATCGTACTTTCGTTCAATTTCGAACAGCACAACGACAGATTTCGTTGAGGCGCTCGCAGCTTCCTGCCCGCCATCGTTTTTACAATTATCCAGAAGGGCAGCACTAATTCGATAGGTACCCAAGTAAGATCCAGGAATCACAAACCGACATGCCAGTCCAGCAGACAACTTCAAACCCTGCACGACCCATGGTAGCTCCATGGGAGCCAGACATTCGACACCGTCCGTGGTTACCAGCACGGGAACCAGACCGGACAGGGAACCAGACCGGACAGGGAACCAGACCGGACAGCTTGTGGTTACCAGACGGGAACCAGAGACGGGCGGTGAGCGGAGTGGGTAGGGTCGGGTGTCGTGGTGTCGGGTGTCGGGTGGTAGTCGATGGCGCATCCGTCCGGAACAGTTGTGCAGGAATCTGTACTACTACTAGTGGCCGGCAATGAGATCGGGGCATTGCGTTGGGGTCAAAATCGTAATTTGGTTTTACCCCCTGGGGGGTTTATTTTGCCCCCTCAGGGTCGGCGATCCCAATGGATTTTGGGCCGCTGTATCGTGCACGTGACCTGCGAGTATCAAGTGTGGCGTGACTCGTGGGACCCGAGGAGGCGAAAAAAGACAAATGCAGGCGCCCACTTTTTGGCACTTGGCAAGTGCCATCGATTGACCGAAAAATGGTACCATCATGTCCCCCGTTTTGCCGCATCGAACGGTGCCACCCGCGTCGAAATCGGCCCGGCCGTTTGGGCTCCACGTGCCAATATGTTCCGTTGGACAGACAGACTGACACACACGCAAACAAGCTCCTCCCACTTTCCGAGCGACGGCCCGGTGGAAATCTTCGAACTCTGAAAAACATGTAACATGTTTTCCAATTTTCTATAATATTGAACACAGTTTGTGTTGTTGGTGCAGGCATATCGCCTTGGGTGCAGGCTTCCCTATCTGAGCGCGTCGGACAACAGTACCTATTCTGCAAAATGTAACGGTGCAATATCCCGTCTGAAAATATTTAACACGTGCACGTTTTGTATCAGAAACCGCTATAACGGTGATGACAAAATCAGGCAAATGACTCAGTAAGACCGTCACGCGAGTTTCCAGATAATGGCGGCAAGAGTGCATTTATATCGATAGGAGTATTTGCCATGACGAATAAGCTGAGCTTATTGTTTCATCAGGTTTGAAGAAACAATAAAGTATAACTGTTCTCGCATTCAGACGAGACAAAATCCATTAATTGACCAGCTCGCAACACAGAGAAGTCGTTGGCATCGCATACTACAGCTTGCCGTTCTAGCCTAGCTCTGGTTTAATTTAGATCTATTCAAATCACAATGGAGCAGAAGTGTCAATTTTGTATTTCTCTTTAGTAACAGCGAACATCAACACAGCGTGCGAGCCTCAGAGCTCAGCGTGTGACGAGTGTGTAAACCCGCGTGGCAGACGCCTCGGAGAGAATTGCTGGTAGATAGGAATGCAAAACATCAGCCTCAGAGAGAGAGGCTGATGTTTGGCACGCGCAGCAGTGTTTATCAGCTACCCCCGGCGGTGTTACGCCTCTGAAGCGGCCGTGTTTGTGTGTTTGTGTGTGTAAGCCCCTGTTCAGGCCCCTGTTCAGGTCCGCCTGTGCGTCTCCAGAGAGCTGCTGCACTGGCTGGAGAGGCTGCCGGTGATAACCAGCGTCTGACTTCACTGGCGAGTTCTGTTGGCGCCTCCTGCTGGTCACCATGGAGACGTTGGCAGCCACAACTATAGACAACGGGAGCTGGTAGGTATGTCAACATCAAGTCTCCTACCCCCGACGACGGGCAGCCGACCGAGGGGAGCGTCACCCACCGACCGGGGACGAGTGAGGGTGAGGGAGGACGCCTCTCACCTGGGAGGACTCCTTGCCGAGCCAGAAGTGGACGTCGTGTACCAGCTGGTCGCTCTTCAGCTTCGTCTGTGGAGTGTGGACAGAACGTGATATGTCAGAGGTGCGGTACAGGCGCTGGCCTCAAGTGGTACACAAGGAGGAGCCGGTATGTTTGCATGGTATGATAACGCCCTGAACGGGCTATTTTGTCAACAATCAGACTAGATACCATCAGATACCAGTACAGATTGGCAGGAGAGCATGGCACCGTCTCCGGCAGTTGTCGGATGGTTACTCAGCTACCTAAGGCGTGCCATTTGTTAGCAGAAATGCATTACGATTACACCCAGAATGAATCATAGGAAATCAAGTTATCATAGCATCCAAGAACTAGCTACCGTTTCCGGTCTCTTTTTCTGGCGTACCGGCGGATGTGGCTTTGTGCGCCAAGATAAATCCGGATGTGCGAGCGGCGAGATGTGATACCGCATCCGGCCACTGCCGGATGCGGTATATATATATACGCGATATATCTGGGCCGAGAACCGCAACACACAGGAAGCATAGCTACATCGTAGGCGGAGCGAGCGTCAACTCGTGCCTCCGCACATCGGCTGCAGGCGATGATCAGTTATCCGCGTGGCTCCCCGCGTGGGACTGAGGACCGAATTTCTCCAGAGCCCTGACAATGCAGGCCACATATAGTGGAGGGAGACCGGGTCGGTCCGGCCCGCCCGCCCACGCCGGTCTCCAGCCGCCCAGCTGTTGGCGGCGGTCCAGGTCCCTATCATATGGGCACACCGCCATCCTGGCCTCTCCCTGGCAGCCAGAGCCGGTGACGGAGCCGGTCCGGTCACCAGGAAGACCGGCCGATCACGGGAAACTCCACCAAACTGCACTGCCTGATCTGAGCGGCGGAGGTACACTCATACCTTCCTCCGCAGTCCTCCGCCAAACTGCACTGCCTGATCTGAGCGGAGGTACACTTATACCTTCCTCCGCAGTCCTCCGCCAAACTACACTGCCTGATCTGAGTGGAGGTACACTTATACCTTCCTCCGCAGTCCTCCGCCAAACTGCACTGCCTGATCTGAGCGGAGGTACACTCATACCCTCCTCCGCAGTCCTCCTCCAAACTACACTGCCTGATCTGAGCGGAGGTACACTCATACCTTCCTCCGCAGTCACGCAGCGTTATCACGCAGGTTATACCTTCCTCCGCAGGCACGCAGCGAGATACGTTGATAAAGACGTCGTTGCTATCCAAATCTCACTTCACCGGTTTGGAGTGAAAAATGATAGGGTTTGTCTCACAGAATGCGTACACTAAAACTGGCAGTGGCTAAGGCTCGAGGCATTGCAAAATGCAAACAGGTTGCAGGACCATGCAAGGAAACTACCTGGAAAACGTTGTTCTCACACAAAATCGGCGACAAAAATATAGAACAAAGGCGCGACAATTCAACGTGCTTTGCACGGAGAGTGAAAATTCGTAATACCTACTACATAAGTCGCAAAATGACGACAGATACATAAATGGTGAATGATAAGAAACATTCAAACTGGGATATTTCCGGTGCTTACCCTGAGAACAATATAGCAGTCTCCTTCGTAGAACTTGCCGTACTGGGCCTCGTCATAGGGTTTGACCTCGAAGTCCTGAGGAACAAAATACACTCCAGTTAGACGAATACCTATTCATGCAAATAAAAACGGTGACGCCGACTGAAAATAGCATCCAGTCATTTCGTCTAGTCTCGTATCATACTGTCTCTCGTCCCGCTTCGCATCCCGTCTCAACTCTCTGTCTCCCGTGCCGTGCCGTGCCGTGCCGCCACGTCTCGCCACGTCTCGCCACGTCTTCCATCTCTCTTTCTCTCTCTCCTTTCGTCCCACCCCTGCTTGGCGGCAGCAGACCGTATCTCCTCCGGCCGGCCGTCGACCCGGTGACCTTGGTTGGTGAGAACACGCTGGCGCCGCAGAGCATCCCCGCCCTCCGGCGCTCATACAGCACCAGGATCAATGTGACCGGCCTGATACCAACCACACATTCCTAGCAGAGCTCTACGGTCAGATCTGGGTGGGCGTCGCGGCATCCCGTCTGATAAATTCCCCGAAATGATACAAAAATGACGACGCGTTCTTTCGTCGAATATTCACCATAACACAATACATAGACGTTTATACTTGCTCAATTTTTAACTGAACCCGGTAGACGTAAAAGGGTGAAGAGTACACGGTATCTGATGAATGGTGCAATGTTTCCATTCCGTAACGATCAGTGTAACAAGCCTTATAATCGCACGGCACTTCGTATAGTACATGTTTACGTTAAATAGGTTACGTTAGTTAGGTCAATCGAAAATTACTACTAGGAAAACGTCGGCATAAACACAAAAAGCTCCACAGGTTTACTCAGCCTCCATTCCAGCCCCTTTCTCCCGGCGCCGACAGCAACCCGCGAGGCGTCTCTGTAGGTCCGAGCCGGCTGGGCTGGGGGCGTGGCACCCCTCCCTGTCCCGTTACAAATTAACGGACCCGGCTCCACAGACTCACAACTGGCCAACTCAGCACCGCTACCTACCTCAATACGCCAGATCCACAGCTTGGCCTCCTGTCCGACTCCCTCGAAGGCGGGGTCCATGTTTACAGTGAGAGGAGTGGAGAATTCAAGTCGTCCCCCGGCCACTGTTCAGAGCGTTGTGCGCCGGCGTTTGCCGACAGTGGTTGACGAGTAGTTAAGGCCGGCGTCCGCCAGGGGCGCCACCTTCGCGGTGACTCACACGCCGCGCCGACGACACGCCCAAGAAAGTTGCGCACGCATGCGCACTGCGACGCTCTCCGTGGTGGTGAAATTTAGGGTCAGACGTCGTACACCCCTCCCACCCCCCACCCCAAAGTCGTACACCCCACAACCAGGTCTCGCCGAGGCGCCGGAGCCAGGGGACTGGCAACAGCCTCCCGTTGCCGCAATGATGGCGCCTCGGCTCCATCAACACTGACACCGTTTCGCAAGTGATGTTCAAATGTGTGTGTGTGTGTGTGTGTGTGTGTGTGTGTGTGTGTGTGTGTGTGTGTGTGTGTGTGTGTGTGTGTGTGTGTGTGTGTGTGTGTGTGTGTGTGTGTGTGTGTGTGTGTGTGTGTGTGTGTGTGTGTGTGTGTGTGTGTGTGTGTGTGTGTGTGTGTGTGTGTGTGTGTGTGTGTGTGTGTGTGTGTGTGTGTGTGTGTGTGTGTGTGTGTGTGTGTGTGTGTGTGTGTGTGTGTGTGTGTGTGTGTGTGTGTGTGTGTGTGTGTGTGTGTGTGTGTGTGTGTGTGTGTGTGTGTGTGTGTGTGTGTGTGTGTGTGTGTGTGTGTGTGTGTGTGTGTGTGTCTGTGTGTGTATGGAATAAAAGTGTATGTATGTGTGTCTCGTGTTTTATTTAATTTTGACCTTGAACGAAATACTTAACGTAAGATAGATATTATATTTTCTTTGAACAATTCACAACGTAAAATAGACACCCTACTCCCTAGCTTGCTCCGGGTTCACATACACCAGTTAACGTAATTCTTTTCCTGGCAAATTGCCAGATGTCATTCCCTCTCCCCCGGAAAATGGCTATAGGCCGGTCCGGGGGAAAAATGGCGAAAAAGCGGAACTTGTGTCCGTCACTTTGTCTGGATAATGTGATGTAGATTGTGACGGGACGAACTGGATGCGTTTGTGGCGCCATCTGCCGAGTGCTGAATGTTATCCGATAATTAGTTGAATTATTTTGCTACGTATGATGTCAATTATCTATCTTCCGCTTTTACGACTTCGTGTGTTGTTCCCTCTCGGTGCGCCGTTTGTTTATATGATTGATGTATTTATGCAAGTAGGAAAACACTTCGACAAAGTTAAATATCCACTTCGTATATATCCTTTATCCACTTCGACAAAGTGAAATACTTGCGCCCCAGTTCGCCCCAGCGCGCAAGTTCTTTATCGACCAACGATGCCACGATGTGATGCATCACAGGTCGCAACACTGATCGACATAGGCTAATACTAGAAAACAAGTAATATAATCAAACGTTTTTTATGTATTTTATGATGCAGTCAACAGTACAAAATCTATGGCAGTTTAATCGACAACAACGAAGTACGGACTATGAACAATGACAGACACTGATACCGAACATGTTCGTAGGGTATAGGTTCGTAACCAATGGTGATCCAAGAGACGCTTATTACAAAATAAGTATGTCATCGGAATCAACTGAAGTGGCCTGTTGACCAGCCCCATTCTCTCCCAGAAGGGAGACCTCCTGCCTCTGTCCGGCCCCATTCTCTCCCAGAAGGGAGACCTCCTGCCTCTGTCCGGCCCCATTCACTCCCAGACGGGAGACCTCCTGCCTCTGTCCGGCCCCATTCACTCCCAGACGGGAGACCTCCTGCCTCTGTCCGGCCCCATTCACCCCCAGACGGGAGACCTCCTGCCTCTGTCCGGCCCCATTCTCTCCCAGAAGGGAGACCTCCTGCCTCTGTCCGGCCCCATTCTCTCCCAGAAGGGAGACCTCCTGCCTCTGTCCGGCCCCATTCTCCCCCAGAAGGGAGACCTCCTGCCTCTGTCCGGTCCCATTCTCTCCCAGACGGGAGACCTCCTGCCTCTGTCCGGCCCCATTCACCCCCAGACGGGAGACCTCCTGCCTCTGTCCGGCCCCATTCTCTCCCAGAAGGGAGACCTCCTGCCTCTGTCCGGCCCCATTCTCCCCCAGAAGGGAGACCTCCTGCCTCTGTCCGGTCCCATTCTCTCCCAGACGGGAGACCTCCTGCCTCTGTCCGGCCCCATTCACTCCCAGACGGGAGACCTCCTGCCTCTGTCCGGCCCCATTCACTCCCAGACGGGAGACCTGTCTCTGTCCGGCCCCATTCTCTCCCAGAAGGGAGACCTCCTGCCTCTGTCCGGCCCCATTCACTCCCAGACGGGAGACCTGTCTCTGTCCGGCCCCATTCTCTCCCAGAAGGGAGACCTCCTGCCTCTGTCCGGCCCCATTCACTCCCAGAAGGGAGACCTCCTGCCTCTGTCCGGCCCCATTCTCTCCCAGAAGGGAGACCTGTCTCTGTCCGGCCCCATTCACTCCCAGACGGGAGACCTGTCTCTGTCCGGCCCCATTCACTCCCAGACGGGAGACCTGTCTCTTCTGTCCGGCTCCGTCCTGCCCCAGCCTGGTCGCTCCCAGCAGACCTCGCCTGGCGACTGCCTCGGGCGCCTGTGGGATGGCGTCGCTCTCGGCGCGGTATCCGTTCTCGTCGGCCACCCAGCGCACTTCGACCGGCACCTCCTGGCCGTTCTCGTCCCGCGTGATGAAGGAGTAGCTGCCCCGCATGACGATGCCGAACTTCTCGCCGATCTGCTTCAGCTGTCCGGTGACCTCCTGCGTGATGCCGTCGGCCGTCTCGAACGCGTACTGGAACGAGCCGTCCTCGTCCTGTGAGGACTCCATGCGGAGGATGCCAGCGTCCTCAAGCGTGGCGGCCGAGGACTGGGAGGACTGCAGGACGTCGTCCTGTGGACGGGCCGCCGCCACCGCCGCCAGAAACGCTATCAGCAGCTGCAACAGAGATGCACATTGGACGGTCAAAGGCCGCATTGCCAGCAAAACACGGCACGTACACTGCATTTACTTTAAAATACTTAATATTTTATTTTGTTTCTCACCCGGCGGAGACATTTTTTTATTTAATTTCAATACACATTAAAATATTCATTATACCTAACATGACAACAGAATACAATGTAGGTACATACCTAAGAACTGTGTAAGAAACTGCGACTTAAAAAGGTATCTTAAAAGGTAACTTTCTTTTAAAATGGAATGTTCACCTGAATTTGTCAAAATATGATGCGATTTAACACGCGCCCTGGATGGCCTCTGATAACTACACGCCCCGGAAGGGGGCGGATTTCGCCCCCCCCCCCCCCTATGATCTCGAAAACCACGCTACATAGGGACAAGCGAAAAACGACTTTATATAGGTCCAGACAAGCTCTTTCGAAAGTATTTCGTTCATTTTTTTCTCAGCTCAATATTGAGGTCACCAGAGGTCATCAAGGGTCAGATTTTCAAGTTTTAGGACTTCGCTTTGAACACCCCCAAATATCTCGGTAACTATGATAGTTAGCAGCAAACGGAAAAAGCAATCGAAATCCCTTGAAAAATTCAATACATATAAGTGTCCTCAGATCTGAGCTCAGGACA